>JAULBP010012217.1:0-23644 GCA_032355345.1 Lepetodrilus pustulosus
GAGAGAGAGAGAGAGAGAGAGAGAGAGAGAGAGAGAGAGAGAGAGAGAGAGAGAGAGAGAGAGAGAGAGAGAGTATTGTATTACAGTGTCATATGACAGGGCATGTATATTTTTCTACTTAAAATAGATTTCGCATTGTAATACCAGCCCTCCAGCCACGATTGGCTTGTGAGACACTTGAATAAGTATCATAATATTATAACGTGAATATTTACAATAAAATAAATAATACATAAATAAAACAAAAGGAAAAATTAATTGATATTTAAAAAAGATTTTAAAAACATATTTAGCTGTATATGTCAATACATAAACATGAAAAGTTAGACAGCTATTTACCGCAGACACCTATTTGCACGTGATCTTTCACGCTACAATCATGACATCATTATGATGTATTTTCAGAAAACTACTTGTATACAAACAATAAAGACTTAAAATATTTTTTTTAATAGACGTAATGTAAAATAGTATAAGGAGAAGTCAATATTTAAAATATTTGGTGACTCATGTTATGATACCGTAGTGATATTTAAAACATCTTTTTTTTAATTTGATCATACTTATTATCTAGTGAAATCGATGATTACTGATCGTTGTACGGATAATAGTTAATTATCTCCTGATTGTTAAACACTCTAACTATACTTAAACACTCTGTGCATGCATAGAACAAACTAATTCAATAAATGACCAGTCCATTTCTTATTATCATGTCACTTGTGCTGATCATGTTAAAATAAATGCACTATTCATATTCTGAGATATGTACATATTACGCGATATATTTAAATATATTTTACTGTGAATGTGTACTAAATTATTAAGACTTGCATACACTTTTCAGAAATTAAGCATAGTGTCATAATCTTGGCGGGGGAAAACAAGTGCAAACGGGCGTCTTCTATATTATGGAAACGCGGTTGAGATATATTTTGCTAAACCAAAACATTGATCTTTGTATAATGTAAAATTTTAAACAAAGACAACGCCACTAATTTACATCTGGAGGAAGGGTCACACATAAATCTCGTCTAGGTTTGGGTTTCGTTTTCACGGAAATATAAAAGAAAATGGCCATAGTCTTGTGTGTGATTTATACATTGATAAAAACAGGTACTCTATTTAAAAGAATAATACTATACATGTAGTATCTAGAGCGAACTCACTACGTCTGCGTAGCGCGAATAGTCTTGAAAGCACGTTATATTTGCTTTCCACTTTCTATCATTTTTCTAAAAACAATTCCTCCATATTTTTTCCTGGTTAGTAATATTAGTGTATAATAATATAAAACATTATAAAGCTAATATTGCGTTCAAATATTAATTCATGCTAATACGAAGTTAGTCAATACATAATAATATAGATCAAATACCCGTATATGCC
This sequence comes from Lepetodrilus pustulosus, assembly GCA_032355345.1. Lineage (NCBI taxonomy): Eukaryota > Metazoa > Mollusca > Gastropoda > Lepetellida > Lepetodrilidae > Lepetodrilus > Lepetodrilus pustulosus. The sequence goes on from JAULBP010012217.1 coordinate 1,390, forward strand.
TAATATTCTATCAAATAGGCTCAATGTTAAAGGCATAATATAACACATATTTATGGTTGTTTTGTACTAGTTCTTAGCTACAACTGCAAAGTATGCATTCACTTGATGTGCATATAATCATATTTGTATACTTCCAAACACCTTTCCACCGCTGTATGGTAGACAAAATTCTATTTCAACAAACCGTTTTGGAAGTTGCCAGTTATAACAACCTGAATATGGTCGTAGATATTTTTGCTTCATTTATATTAACGCAGGGGGGCATAACTCTAAAGTGGTACTACGAAAGAATATCGTAACCGCTGTTTGCTCCACATATCAGGTGATGCTTCACAAACAAGATAATTAATGGTCCGTGACCTTTATATATATAAAATATGATATTTGTGAATGAGAGAATCAGTAAACCAAATTTAAATACTGTATAACTGCATATGCTAAACTGAATTGTGTTGATATACTATTATGTAATATGATACCTATTGTTGTAAATCTCATGCATCCAAACTTGTTTCATCTTGATGTCGAATGATTGTTTTTGTTTAATATGAATATATTCCACTCTTGTACCACCATGTGTGGAGAAAGAGAATAAAGAATTGAATTGAATTGAATTGATAGTATGACTTTAATGTATAGGAGTTAGTTTCTTGTAGAGCTACGATCGTTCTTTAGAGGGAAACCCAGACCATGAATGGAAAAAAAGTTGTCCAAATTATGAAATCCACTCCTGTGTATTTATATAAATAATGTGCGCGTATTATATCATGAATAAATACATATATACATGTAATAATAGTGCAGCTGATTTCAATTGTTCTGGCAGGATTTTTCCATTTAGATGATGCTGGATATGCAAATGATATCTCCCCAAATGTTGATGTTTTGAAACGAGGCACGACAAACAGCTGTTGATTTTGGGAACGAAGTCTTCTTGATAATATGTTATTGTCAGACTGTGAGATTTAAATGTTCATACGAGGTTATGTAGACATTTATAAGCATATAGCAAGAATATATATATATACTCAATATGTTCTGATATCGGTAACCAATGGAAAACCATCAACAATGGTGAGATGTGATCAATATTTGAATGGCTGTCTAGTTCCCTTCTTGTACGCGTAATTATCATATGCCACGAACCATGCCACGAACTCCTCTGCCACGTAATATTCCTTAAACTGTCGAAAGGTTACAAGTCAGGCTCAAGAAGTGTCATCTGACTTTGACACGTTGACGAGCACCAAGTTTGAGGAACCAGTTTAATATAATTCCTCATCATCTGAAGCACGTGCCGCGTCTGGCATGCCACGAGCAGAAATAGCAATAACTGACCAGTGGCCGGACAGCGATGATTAAGGGGGTCAGACTTGGACAATGAGTGACCAGGCCAGTACAGGCATGTCGTCACACTGGTCAGTGTCTGAACGCGGACATATAGCACTGAAAATGGTCATTTCGAGAGCTTCATTAATTTACACAATGCAAACACGCATCCGCCGCCATGTTGGGAACTGGGATTTGATGGTCGACAATTACATTGTTCTGTGGTCCGAGCGTGCATCCTAGTCTTGTCCAAATTAATTTGATCCTGACTTGATTGTTATTAATTTACCCTCAATTACCGATGTGGGCTTGATGATAGTCAACACTGACTGTACACAATAAACCGTACGTTGTTTTCCTATAGGAAGACGCTTCCGTGATAATTCAGGGTGTCGTCAACTTTATGATATATATTTAATGTCGCTGTAGAAATGCTGGATTTATTTAAATAGTATTTAGCTAATTACATTTTCGTTATTGTCATTGCTATCGTTAAATTGCACTGATATACATTGTACGTGTATGTGTTTTAAGTGTATTTTAACTGTTCGTGAACGACTTTAATAGTATTATGCAAGTGTGTTTAGTTTTCGTATATATTTCGCTTGTAAATTTCTATTATTATTATAGAACAAAGACAGCTGTGTTGTATGGAAGAATGTATGTTGGTGCGGTTTCCAATTTTAGTATTCCTTTAGTTTTGTAAAATAGTTTCCTCCGAAATCGGTTAAAGTCTGAATGCGAAAGCGTAACGCATTTCTGCACAAACTGTTTGAACATGCTATACAATCTATCATTGACTCTCTTTAAAGTCGCACCATTCACACATGATGGTCACATCAAAATAATTCCAATCCATTGTATAGGTTGAAGTTCAGAAATAATCTTAATATCTTTAAAAGACTGTGACCTTTGTGAAATAACGACATACGTTTGTTAAGCTTACCAACAAAGCATGTTACGGACAGCGTTACCATTTATGTCAGGTCGAATGTCTTTTGATGTCCAATACCGCAGTAAGGTCAGTTTACAATCAGAGAAGTCACCTGGAAAGATCCGCATCAATGCCGAGGCAAACAGTTATTATATCCTATGTAAAATGTCTGCATATGTGTAACAGTAACTATCTTCATGATCGTCGAATTCATCCCACGTGACCTCGCGGCTTACACTTTAGTGTATAACATCGCCTGTACATTACGGTAGATTATGGGTGGATTAATCTCTGAAAGGTATGTATAGCGCATCGACAATGAAGCGTTATTCTTTCCCATCCGTCACACAATAAGACACGGTGAGAGCACAGCGCCCTGTATGCTTCCACCTGCAAAGAACATCATAAACCATATCTTTAACAGAAAACGGGACATCAAATTCTAGCAGTATTGTCATTATTCATCGACTATTCCTCCTTGTTAGGTCTTTATCTCTTCTCGGCAAAGTGATGTTGAGTGTTCGGATTTAGAGCCTTATGATTATATTATGCTTTGAATAGGCATATAAGGTCGAGTATGCATTCAGTTACTGTGAGCAATAAGGACGTTTCCCTAATCCCTCTACATCAATCTAACATATCAAGTCGTTTGCTGAATAGTCTTATTTTTTTAACTCGTTATAAAGAAACGTTGATTTATGTCTATTCTTGTATTATAGCTATGAAGAAGCGCTGATATGTTGTATTAATAGTGTGGTGTGGCTATAAAAAGAAATAATAAGCGTACTATATGAGTACATGTTTATAATTTCTTACTATGACGTTTACACGATTATGGCTAAGTTTTACAGTGTAAATTGTTGCCGTCATACTTGTGTAAACTTCACAAAATGTTATGATAATGTGTTTTTTCCTCGTGGTTTCTATCTCCATTAATGGTTATCTACTGGTAAAATACGTATTCTAAATGTATGCATTGTGTGATGATGATGTTCATGATGATGGTGATAATGATGAGTAGATCATATGGTTGATTTGTGTAGTAATTGGATAGCAAATGTTCCTGAAGTGTCATCCTCTTTGACCATGCATGGTAAATAACGACACCAATTATTGAGAGTGCCTACGATTGGGCGCCAATGCAATGGTAATGATCAAATTACGAAGCCACAATGATAAAGGCAGGAAACTATATGTTCATTTTCTCCAGTATCACCTAACAACATTACAACAAGTTCGTAAATATACTCACATGTGAGTAATCAATGTGCCATATCTAGTTGTAAAATCGTTCTCCGAATAAATATCAATGTTTTCTGTTAAAGATATGGTTTATGATGTTCTTTGCAGATGGAAGCATACAGGGCGCTGTGCTCTCACCGTGTCTTACAGTGTGTCCGCGCACAGTTTCTTTCTAGACATTTCAACAGAATTATTTGTTATAGAAACAACTGTTTTATTGGCCACACGATACTTCCATGTCATGATATGGTGACACAATAGCAACAACATCGTTAAAACAATATACAATAGCTTCAGAATATTGCAAAGCCCGACATTTGATAAAGCAAAATGGCATAACACAAGTATAGCACCTTTGACATTGTAATATCATGGCGGTAAGGCACCGATAGGAGTGGAGACAAAAGGTCTGTAACATTATAAATATTGAATGTACAAGGAATCAACAACAGTAAAATGCATGCTGACATGTCCACGGGCAAAGGGTAAATGAATGAAGGACATTAATGAAGTAAACGTGCAGGCTGGTGTGCTTTGTAAAAAAGGTTTGTTTGAATAAATTCGTTAAATTAGCGTGAACATTATATACCTACACACACTGGCCAGATAGTTGGAATATACACGGACTCTCCATGTGTTATATAATTTGTCGAAATCATTTAATAAAATAGGAGACCCTGAGGCGCGTTCAAGCTGCACTACTCTTGCTACATAGAATATGTAGTGCTTCGGAAGCCGTTCAGCCAGCTATACAAATGATATGCATGAACTATATTTCATACGGGTCTATACCGAATATTATTTGTAGGAAAAGTAGCGTAGCAAATGTAGTAAATGTAGCGCAGTTTGAACGCAGCCAAGATCTGTTATGGAATATCACTACATGTATACTGCATTAACTAATATTATTATGTGACATAATCTTAATTGTAGGTAAGAGTGATATTAATACTGTGATTGCAAAGCTGTTGCTTAATGTTCTGATATGACTGGTTCGTTTGATGTTGAAGGTAGTCTCCATGGTAACGAGGTAAACGGGATATGCCATCACCACCATGGACGTTTGGATTTGGAATGTCACTCCTCGGCAACTGTCGGTAGTTTCCGCTGCTACCGTAACCGGACGTGGACGTTGATGAAGAACCGAAACCGGGTTCTCTGTACCGGATCCAAGGCATATCGTTGTCTTTGCTAGAGGAATGTGAAACACTGCTCTGAAGAACATCGAATGCCGTCTTTGGAGCCTCGTTGGCGAGTAGTTTCTGCTGCACTGGTTTGAGTTCTTCAAGCTTTCTGGGAGGCGAAGAGGAACCGGAAGTGTCATTGTTAAGCTCGTTGCACTTGGACGCAGAAAAGAAAGCACTGCTTGCACGATCCTGTGTAGTTTGTTCGGCCCCATATATGGAAAAGTACCTCTCTGCGGAATTGAAAGTCACATTTTCCGAAGATTTGTCCGATAATTTTGAAAATGAGCTGAAAATGTCACTGCCGTCAAAAGTACTAAATCGGGATTTGGAACACACACCGAATGGATCGCTCTCTTCGTGTTCAGCTTTTATACCGGAAGTTGGTTGTTTTGTGACGTCTAGCGTGCTGACGTCATCAAAACGTGTGTATGACGACGGGTAGTCTGAATGAGAAGGCGGCATGAATGCTGATGTTTTATGCTCGGGGACTACCTCTGCGGCGTCAAAGAACGGTTTAGCTAGTAGGTCCGACCTGAAAAACAAAGGATCGTCTCTTTGGCGAGTATTCAGGTCGAACATTGACCCGAAATTGGGCAGCTGACCCAGACCTTGGTTTGTAGAACAGGACACGGACAATGATGGCTGGGTTGCAGTGTAAGAAGGAAGCTTTGACTCGTCGTACAGGAACGGAGATGTTCCGTGGAAGGCAGAGGCTCTGGTTCGGCCGTAATCCGGTCCGTAAAGGCGCGGGTCAAAGTTCGTGGTTGACGCATGCGTGTTTGTTATGTTGATTTGAGTTATTGAAGTGCTCGGCTGGAAAGGGTCTTTGAAGATATCACACGTGGGTAGGAAGCCCTTGTAGGATCTGGAGTTTGAACACGTGCACTCGAACGGGGGACACGAACACATGACATCTTCTGTAACATATATACAGGGATACATAAGAAAACGTATTGACGTATGTGATGCTATGAGTTTACGAAACTTTCATAAAGTACGATTTCATGCTCAAGCTCAAATTGTATATGGAGTGTTCTGAACGAAACTTTGACTTGAGCACGAAATTGTACTCGATAGAGTTTCGTATTTTCAGAATCAGAATTCAGTATTAATAGCATGTCTTATTAACATAGGTCTATCGTATATTGGTGTTCGTGGATTATTGAGTATATTTAGATAAGAGTTGGCGTAGCTTACCTGTATGAGAAGAGTAGAATTTCTTTTGAGCAATCTCCATCGCTGGTTCACTGGCATGTCGTTTACGTTCGATATGGACGTTGTCGGGAACCTAAAGAAATAGGTAAATTGTTGTCATTTGCGACATCGAAAAACAGAGAAATATTTATATTAGTACTACATTAAGTCTTACTTTAAGAGCAAATCTACGCACGTTAGCATCAATATATTTTGAAAATGTATGAACATACCCCAGCACTTTTACATTGTCGACTTCCGGTTATATGGCGACGACTTTCTGCGACTGACTTGGCTTCCGGTCTAGGGTGGTCATGATAACCTTTGGCCTGGAAGTAGACGCCCGCGTTGACGTGACGCCAGAAATGTGTGACCGGATATCCGCAATGCCCTCGACACGGCATCAGCTCCAGACGACCGGAACAGGTTGGGTTTGGACATGGTTTGTCTTTAAATAAATAGGAGCGGTTATATTAGACATATGTATTAAATCAAGGAGATACATTCATATGCTAGTATGTATACATTACTATTCATCTTAAATATGGCCATATGACGTGTCGATCAAATTTCTGCACATGACATGTTTAGAAACAACACCGGACAATTCGTCAACGTTATTGGGAGAATGTGATAGCGTGATCCGGAATGCACGTGTTCAGGAACTGCCACACACTCTGTATTTATTACAGTTTTATAAATGTTCAGAACAATGTAGGAAAATAATAATAAATAACAAAGATGCGGAAATAAATGTTAAAAGATGGCACTCACTCATTTGTTTTCGTCGCGCTTTGTCACAAATAGCAGGCCTGAGGTGAACCTTTTCTCCGTTCTCCAACATACAGTCTTGATCGCAGACGAGAACTCCCAGGCAGGATTTCTTGAGAATCAGTGAGTTGTGATTGTTCGTATTGCGCATGGCCCAACCGCTCACGTGACGTCGACTGTCTTCCTGTTCCGGATTATAGACGTACCGGGCGTGACCATTCGGCCAGATTTCGAATTTATCGAACTTCACAACCTGGAAAAGGATTAAATTATTAAGAAAAACATTGTTTTAAGATAAAAGGAAATAATAGTTCTTACGGTTATTTCTATTATAACAAATGTGTCAATATGTTCAATCTAGCTTCAAATTGTTAACATTGCGTTTCATAAAACGGTCGTACCATTACTCGATATTTACGTAGTTTCCTGCAATAGCAAAAGCATGGCGCACCCCATGATTTACGCTTGGACTACAGTACGACCTTTTCATGAAACTGTATGCCATAGGGATACGTCCTTAATGAAATCCGTAATGAATGGCAACCACGCTCAATAAATGACATTGTATAAATGTATAAAGGCGAAATTTAAAGAATTATATTGCTAGAATTATATAGCTTAAGTTTGAAAAGCATCCCCTATGCTTTATACCAATAGCATAACACTCCAACACATAAATGGAATGTGTCGAGTGAACGTTGATAGTAGCGTACTAAAATCACTGAGAGACCATGTATTATAATTTATATTTTATTTCAATAATAACAATTAACACTAAGTAAGAATTGTGCATAAATGCGTCGCTTGTATTGTGCTAAATTCGTCAGTGAATTGCTGTCCTTACGCGATCGAAATACTTCTGTACAACTCTGTAGAATATTAATAGTAGATAATGCAAAACATTAAAACTCAGATATTTAATCTTTAATTGTTTACCAAAGCTCTACTAACATTAATTATTTATTTCAATGCATGTATATAAATCATGCAAGTTAAAAAAATTAATCATAAAGCTGTGAAGTCTCTGATAGCCGCACATATTTTTATTATTCTGAGATGACCTGTAGATACGAAAGCAGATACAAATGTGAGTCCTGGCGCCACCTCAGATTCTGAATAGGTGATAAAATACTTTAGTTTAATTACAGTATGCATATTTTAGCCTGTATTTGTGAACGCGCCCCTAGCCTATTTCCCCGGTATTTTGGCAAGAAACGATCTGTCCCACGTAATGTAACTAAAGAAGGCGTGCGAATAGGGCCTAGTATATTGATGCAGTCACTTGTAACGAGATGCCATGCCGGTATACAAAGCATATATCAATATTCAACAGTATGATAAAAGTCAATGGTTACAAGTTTCAAAATACTAGTCTTACGTGGATTACTAAAGGTGTTGTCTGAGCACAAATATATTTTTCCAACTCTATAATTAATTTTTACCAATAATATGACGAAATCCTGAGCGAATATTCCTACAGCGTTTTTCATATTCATAACTAAGATATTGTTTACTATTGTAAAACCTCGCTGACCGAGATGATTTCAATAACATTTTCCTCTAACTATATTCTTGACGGCGGTTCAAGTCTGGTATAAGCCCTATACCATTCATTAAGTCACCGTCAGTCGTATATTGTATCACGTTATTTCATTCAAGAACACCTTTACGACACATTTACATTGGGCATATGTCGCTACGTATAAACGTGGGCCTCTCTTTCGTTGTGGTCACACTTGCAGGACACACTGGTCAACGGTATCAATTGCAGAGGTCATCGTGGACACGTCCTAATAGCAGAGTATCGTGTTATAAATGAAAAGGTTGGTTTTTGACTGTGGCTTTAGGCCTAAATTACCCTGTCAGTGGGGTTGTTCTTTGCATTTGAGAGGCTCTTACTCATAAAGCATTTATAACAGGGGTTTCTTCGTCTGGGGAGAAATACAAGATTCAAGACCGATCAAAATGGTACTGTGCTGACTTTTGAGTCTATTCAGCAGCTTTAATAACGGATGCAGTGTGATTCGTACATGTTCTTAACAATGAATGATTGGTGTTGGTGATTGAACTAGACTTAATTTGTTTTCTGCTTATTCAGTACCTTGTATTTAATATATATTGAGACCTGTTCAGTTATCAGCAAAGATAATTCTTTTATCACGTTGTATGTCATACAGTAACTATGACATTCACCCTAGATCAACGAAAAGAAATATTCTGATCGTTTCGCATTAATGCTGAACATATTTTTGAACAACAGTATTACATTGTTAGAGAGGTTCCATAAAATTAAATGCATTACTAATTCAGAGCTTGTCATGTTAATTGATACTCGAGTAATATTTTCAAAACAAGTTATCAAAACTAAATATTCTCAAAAAGATATGAAACGCTTTAAATTTCAAATCCTACTGCAAAACAACGTACAAAGTATAAGGTACTAATTCAAGACCGATAGTTAACTGTCTTTGTTTAAGGACGTTGTCTTAGTTTCGCTTAGTCGACAGTCTGGTTGGTTTAGGTGTGTTATTTGTCCCTGTGCAGGGACATTTGTTTTTGGATTTTTTTAAAATGGATGCGGGCAGCAATATTTCTATTCTCACTTTCAATCGTAGCCACATGGCATGCGGGTTCGAAGACGAGATATGAACACTTCCGGACAAAAACCTTAGCAATTTCTCCGTCTTGTGAAAATATTCCTGTGTAGAAAATTAGATACAAGTAGAAGCGTTAGGTAGAGGGTGGCAGATTGCAGAGTGATTGGATTTCCAGTAATTAATTTATGTGTATATTTTATTTGTTCCCAATGCAAATTGATTCGGCTTTTGGGTGTAATGGACCCCACGGATGCAGGTTCGACCGCCTTCAAGTCGTTGTAAACTGAACCATAATTCGAAATTCTGAGCCAGTGTTTTCGGATGAAGGGTATTACAAAGCAATGTTTTCGGATCATCTTATCATAACATGAACAGCTTGATCAAATGGACAACGTACATTTTCAAATTCTCGGTACAGTAATAGTGTCTGTATTCTGATATATTTCCGAATGAAACCCTACACCAATGAAATGTAAATTATTAGTATTAGTATTGCCATCAGTCCTTGGAAAAGGTGCCCTTCGAAAGTACCAAGATGTGTGTACCTTTAGCAAGAACATTATTTCAGTATTTTTGTTCTAAAACACATTAACCTGCAGAATGTTCCCCGAAGTACTAGTAAATCAAGAAAATTGCACAAGATCGTATCGAACTTATTATGAATATTATCTGTTTATTATATGACGCATACATACTGCAAAAACTACACACACTAAATATACCCGTAGATCATGCACGCTCAAAGCACAGTAGCCGTCATCTTGCCGTTGTGGGAAGCGTGGTTAATTTAATCAGGCGCATTAAATACAAATACTAGTAGCCTATTGTAGGGGGTAGGGGGGTCATTTCAGAAGATCCGCCCCTTCCCTTGCCCCCCGTCCCAGCAAGTGATAACGCGGGGGACATCGGCATGCGTTGGGTGTCATCCCGCCACACTTCTTGTTCCGTATCACAATTGCCGAGTTATTAGATATGAAATATAATATGAATCTTCTTTCAATGGCTGCCTACGGGTCGTAAGGTTATACCTGCGTATTGTCATGTATTGTTCTGCATACGTATCCTAGCCATAACGCGGGGCAAGATGGATAATATCTGGGCTACATGGTGCTCCCGCTGTGATAACAGTATGTTGTCCTATTTCAAGCCATCTCCTGACACACAAACAAGGAAAGGGGAACATTTAAGGTAGTAGTAACGCTGGATCAGAAGAGTACTATTCGAAAATGGAAGTTCTCGAACTGATTACTTTCTTGAATATTATGAATTATCCATATGTAGCGTAACCTGCTAGTTGATATTGATAACCGCGAAATAAGCAGACAGACATCTCCTGCTCTTACTTCCACATAAACTGTCTTTAGTGCTTGTAGTACTTACTGTGGGTAGACCACTGTCGTTGATATCCCACTGGTGTGGAGACTTCGTGGGTCCAGATTCCCCTATTCTCGGGGGTGGGGTCGGAGCTGACTGCGGGTCTACGACGGATGGGTGAAGACGAGACAGACTACGATTAGACGGCATCGTGGCCGTCGGTTCTTCTAAAAGCATATGTGTTTAATCTGTGAAATAAAATGAAACATATAAAAATATTTATGTATGCTATATGATGGTATAATATGTATTTTATTTTGGATATATGACTAGGTTTTAGATGGAACATTTAAAACTGTGTTTAATTTGTTCCTTGACTGCGTCAGATTAAAAATTAAGCATTCCGCATGTTTTCATTACATAATGGCCTTTTAATATTTGCAGAAGAAAATAAAGTTGACCTTGGATACTAAATTGCAATATAGCGCTTAATTACTACATTCAAAGGATATATTTAGACTTATATTAGGAAAGAAAAAGGGATAAATATAACTAGTTTAGATTATGATTGGGTCCGTCCAGAAGCTTTCTGTTGAAAATAATATGTTTACAGTTTACCTATGTAACGTCTCTGACTTTTATAGTATGTAAATTAGTATTAATATAATTTCACGGAATATTTTTCATTATTTAAAAAAAATTTAATACGATATTTCAAGCAAAATATATGCTTAAATATATGAGCTTGTTAACGTCGGTGTGTCTGCAATTAGTGTTAATTATACGGGTTGTTAAAATATCGGAAGTCATAATTGACACTCGATACATAATAGTTTTCATACACACAAAGAACTCAAACATATCCTTATTTACAGTATATGTGTCATAAGTAATTCAATATATTGGGCACGCGCCGAAACATCTTCCCAGATATCCAGCCAAAACAAGCCAGGGGAGATAATCCCGATACGGACGGCTGGGTCCAATTTAAAGGCGATAAATTACCAACAATTATTATTGGCTAGTGGCTTTGACAAATATGACCAATGATTGGGCCCGTTAACAACTGAAGGAGCCGCGACACGTGCAGAGGAAACCCTGGCACGCGCTCATCCCACAAGAAGGGTCAATGTTTAACCGGACTAGCTAATAAGAATAGCTGAAATAGTTAATCAGAAAAGCTGGGTATTCCTAATAAGAAAACGTTGGAAACCCAATAGCTGCAGTGTCACCTATGCACAGGATTAGAGAATACAGCTGCTAGGATGCATACTCCCCCATTGGAATCCTTAGCTGTATTAATTAATGTTAAATTTAGAAGAGCGAGAAAATAGAAAATGACAACTAAACAAACTATATTTTGTTTAAATATTCCAAATAATTCATACAGATATAAAAGATGATTTGAGCATCAACTGTATTTTTCATGAAATGTCATATTTGTGAAATGTCTTCATCACCATGGAGAATAGTGATACCATATAAATGTGTTGATATACTACTGTATTAATACAAATATGTTGATATAGATACATGTAAATACACTGTAGAGGTATTACTAATTGCATGGTTAGATGGATGCATGGACATGGAGAATAAACATTAAATAACACGGAAGCAATCAATACGTATTTCGACAAATGGTAATGGAATCATGTTGCTATTGTCATAGAAATAATGTGTAATAGTGTGCATGCTACCCGCATAAATAATACCATTATTATGAAACTAGCTGAATACTGATCATCTAGCTAAAATATGAAATGTGAAACACTCTTTAATTTCATCTAAAGTGTTAACATAAGCTAAATCTATTTGAAGAAACGACTTTGTTATTAAATTAAATTAAATGCGACGGCAATGTATGTATCTATCAATAATTAATAGATTTCAGTTAAAGTGATAAATTAGGAAAATGTGTGTTAATAAAAGTAAATATTGATAAATAAAACATTAAATATGTTTTTAAAAAATCACATAAAAAAATATATCCCTTACCTGCTGATGGAAAAAGCACGGGAATAAGTATCCTCCTTGTAGTACACCTCTTTAATATAACGTTTTCGTCAGTCTCTTGAGAAAATGTATCACTCTCGATCTTTAACGGCGGTGTTTGACCAACTGAAAGAGTCGGCCTGTTGCTTTTCTGTCAAATACACGACACAAAATCAACGCACGCGCCATACCCCCACGTGGTGATTTATAGCACGCGAGATGACCCAGCCTACAATCGCGGGCGGGCCAATCCTAACGGGGCTTGATTTGTGACGTCACCGGAATAACGGGAGTTTGGTTGGAACCATTTAAATGATATGCAAATAAACTATCATGATCTGACAATAGTGACTTCAAGCATGAAACCGCTGTTTTCCTATACTGTTAACTTTAATGCTTTCTGGTAAGGTTTACATATAATGCTGCAATACAGTATAGGCATACGTGCAGTTGTGAACTAAATGATTAGGAAGAGAAAGATGTGTAATGGAAAATAGAAACGCCTGCATATGCGTACAGATAATTATTCATAATGTTTAACTATGAAAAGGAAACATCATAAATAATTTATTTAAGGAGTCGGGGTCATTATGCATTTTTTATGAAAATGGATGTTAATTATAATTTCGATAAATATTCGTATTTTCATTGTAGGCGATACATTTATCCAGTTCCTATATGCTTTCTCGCGTATTACTTGATAAATACTACCTTAGTTCTAACTTTAGAGTATACTGTTTATCTTAATTACTACAGCAATTGTTACACACGTAGGCTAGTCGAATATTTAAGTAATTAACTAGATGGAAATTATGTCAGTATATCAAAGAACGTCTAAAATCAGACCTCATAAACGTCAGTGGGACATAGTACAGTAACGATTCATACAAGCGCACTGTATTTCTAACAATGGTGATCATAAGATTCAGTCCTACCTTCGTTTTATCAGGCTTTTCCATTTCATTCGCGTAAACGCGTGTGGCGCTAGTTATCATACCAGCATAATTTTCACTAAATAGAAGTATTTTATATCGTTTAGCAGGTACGTCTTAGATGAATTCTTTGTTAGTGAACAGATGGTATTTCTCTTAAAGAAATTAGCAGTGTAAAGATTGAATTGGGAAGTAGAAGTTCGTCTTTGGGGCTCCTAATAACTGGTTAAATGTCAAAAGAAGTGCTTTATTCCTTCGTGTACGTTGACAGGATGCCTCTACTCGCCTGTTTTTGATTAGATCATAGGTCTTGCCGATGGAAGTGAATTGATAGTTTTGACAGAGAGGTAACATAATGTTTTGTCCATAAATAATGCTTGCCATTAAACCAAGGCTTAATTCAAGTTAACATGTGGCATGTTACCATTAGCCTCATAAATCTATAAATGGTATATACTCTTGCTAAGAATGGCTATCTCTAAGTTATTTGCTATTGCTTGTTATGTCTTACTTAAGAAAGGGTCATACGACGGTGTCTCTTTCGTAAATAGAATAAGTGGGGTTTTCTTTTATTACATTCCGAATCATTGTATAGGTGGATAGTATTAAATTTGGTTTAGGTATTAATTGTTTACCATTGTTTGCATTGGTGCCTAAATGGTAAGACGTGGTACATGCATTACGAATTATGCCAGAAGTGCGATAAACATAACAATTTCAATATACAGGTATATCCACGGATCTCTATCTCTAGTCTCAACCGTGTCCTTGTCAACGACGTTATCGCATAATCTTTTTCGATTTTTAACGATTTTGACAGTTTTGGAAATACGTTAGAGAATCATTTATTTTCAAAATTGTCAAAATCTTTAAAAATCGAAAATAATTGTTACGATGACGTCGTTGACCAGAACTAGTCTCAACCAATTTTTTCACACTACCAGATACCTAAAATAGTTGAAGCTGGAGTGTTATTCAGAGTTTCAGTGTTTCTTTTTAGTAAGTGATTTCAAAGGTGACAATCATTAATAGCAATCACATATGATCGGTCCCGCAGATAATTATATCATGATTTCATAAATAGACACACTGAGGCCTATATGTAGATGATGTAGTATCAGGAAATTAATCTTGTCCTATATATTTTGTTATGATGGATAATGCGTAGATGTGGGCAACTGGTTATTATGGAAATTAGTGTTCAATCGTATTGAAATTAAAATGAATAGACGTGTTGTAATTTATTATTCAAACAACCACTGCAATTCTTGGCATGCGGATGGATTAACTTAGTAGGAATAGATTTGTACAACTAACTAGTATATGAAAATCAAGTTTTTGCTGTTAATAAATTATTTCTAAAAACAGTTTGTATTTTGTTATAATGACTTATGCTGTCTCCATTTCTGTGTAGATCAGAATGTGTTCATTTTCATATTCATGACTTAATTCCATTTATATTTTCCATAGCCATTCTTACTTATATGCAGGATTACATGTTCATTTTCATTTTCGTATTCATGTTCATAGGTTCCTGATACATTTCAATAAAGGAAATCTCACCTTTTTTTAAAGTTGTGTTTCTCGTGATACGTGTATATAATATAACTAACTCATTTTACCGTCTAGATTCATAAATCAATCTTAAATCTAAACGTCCGGCAGAATTTCTGTGTGTGTCTTTATGTTTAATTCCAGTTGTAGTCCGACCGATAATTCACCGATCATAAATCGATTACTAACTTTAATAATCGACGACCGGTACGAATTCTCGAACATCGAATTTGGCCGATAAATGAGTTTGTAATAAAGATTCAAATACTGACTCGGTGATTATCAGTGATCGGGGAAACGTGAAAAATCGAAACGTTCAATTCACTAGGCACTATCTTAAAGATGATGCAGTCGTGGATATTGATGAAAGTGGTGATGTGATATATTAATGTAATTTGTATTGGTCTCGTTAAATAATTCTATTCGATTACATATGAAAATGTTAAAAACATTTGAACCACGAGGAATAAATAACTTTGAACCAAATTGTAAATTGCTCTGTTGTAATATATTTATCACTCATACTAAATGGCAATGCAGATTTAACAAACGTTCAAAATGAAAAATATATATATATATTTACTGCTGTACAGCTGTATATTATAAAGACCAAACGTTAAACATTTTGAAAATATTGTTCATAGAAATAGGGCTATATATGCACATGTAATACCTTTTCATTTCTCTTTCCTCTTTTGTACACATTATTCTCTTCTTCTGTGTTATGTTATGTTATTGTAATGAATATTATGTAAATACTCAGGAGCGGACATTTTCTAAGTTGGTATTGTTTCCAATTCTTTTCCATTGTGAATAAAATATGTTTAAACTAAAGAAAGAAATAACTTTTAACTGGCCCCGAGATTGCGAACCATTGTTTGAGTACAAACTCAAGCTCAACTCATGATCTTTTTCACATATTATGCTCTTATAAATTTGAGCATGAAAATGAAATCGTACTAAAAATGTGTAGACAGATCAAACGCTTGTATTTTCAGGTACAATTTCGTTTGACCAATACACAGGTGTGTGAGTGTATGCCTTTAATATTCGGTTTTAGTATAAACGGCCAATGCATTGTGTTCATTAAGCATTGACTTCTGTGAAAAGAAATGTTTTGTATTTATTTAATGTACATATATATTTAGGAAATAGTGTATATTAGTACTCGTATTAAGCATAGCTAGGCAGGTGTTTTATTATATATTTTTTTATCTAACTCTTATAAAATGTCAAATATATTTGCTAGACAATTTAATAAACAGTTGTTGTGCTTCTTTATCCTCTGTAATCACGATCTAGCATAATGATGTGTATGCAAATACCATCAGAAAATTAAATTCAGAAATAGTTTACATGCAACTTGATGTTATGAATTTTAAATAATTTAACAAGGAAACTATACTAGTATTTCATTATTTTCTACAACGGGAAACAAAACTACTCTAAAATGTATCAATGCGTATAATGTATTATAAAATATTGTTACTAAGATGATGTTCCTTACATCAAACTTAGCGTACGCCTTGAAGCATCTGTGAACATGTATATACTGTGCTCTTATTAAGTAAAGGGTGTTAGGAATGAAAAAATAGAAATACATGTATATGCAACAAAGAAGATAATTTCGATTGGTTTCCTGGTTGAAGGGGCTCATGTCATCGAGTTGCCTCCCTTGGTCAATAGAGCGTCTCTCTCTCTGTTCTAAATCATAGTTTTGAAACTACTATCCACTGTTTATTCTTTCTAGGTATATTTTCACCTACCAAGCACAATATCAATTACATATTACTTGCTGAAACAATAATAACATCTACGTGTTGTCATAAATGGAGTCAGCAATATATTTGCTGTTGTGAAATACAGATTACTTAACAAAATTAGGTCCACTAGGCTTGTTCGACATATACATTTAGCATTATATTATTTTAACAACGAAAAGTTAGTAAACCCATACAGGCTCCAGGTAAACTTCAAGATCTTGCCAATTCGATGGAAGAATAATGACACCAATCTCCCGAAAAATGGTAGAAGGCTTCCCTACAAATTATCTTCTGGCCCTTAATTTATTTTCTTGAGTATAAAATGGTAACATAGTGAGTAGATGCTAAAATATATCACTAGTCATTAGAACTGGGGCCGAGATTACGAAACTTTCTGAGTACGATTTCATACTCAAGCTCAAATTATATATGGGAATTTATGAACAAAATCTTTGAGTTGAACATGGAATCGTACTCAAGAAAGTGTCCTAATCCCGGGCTGGGTCTCGTATATATATATATATATATATATATACTAGTATATATATATATATATATTACAGCTGAGATACTTAGTTAAATTTACTTCGAATTACTATTTTAAAGGTAATTTAATTTCCATAAGAAAAACATGTTTTTAAATCATTTACAACAAGCCCAATTCATTTCAATTAATATATATCACGGAAAGTCCTTTGTTTATATTCTTTCGAATCAATGACAATGATAATGTTTATGCGGTGTTCATTCTATGATTTATAGTTGGGAAAATACGGGTTTTACTGAGTGAGCATTAGCAGGTTAACTTCAGCGGCGTCCCCTAGAAGTCTGTTTAACTAAATAGTATGGTGGCGGTACGGCCTTCTTATGCCAGATAATGACTAATTGCCTATATCAGGTGATAGCATTTCATATTTAAACTAGTTACAATCTGTCCCACCAGACAGGCAGGTATTTTGTATTTTGTTATTTTTTTTCTTTTTATGAAAGACACTCTTGTAAGCGACACGTGCATGCAAGTTGAAAAGGAAACGTTTTAGTACGGATAATATTAATGATAATTAATTCAAACTCGAATGCGATCTCCGAATCCACTGCTCTGATCGTTAATTATTCCATAAGTTTGTATAATATTATTGCTTGTGGAATACGCTAAGCCGTTGTCCTTATTACTACTGGGTTTTCTTCCCGTCGTAAGCATATCGTCATGAAATAGCGGCCATTAGTTTGTCCAAATCTATTTTTAGACGTATTCGGTTTAAATATTCTGGTGTTAGCCTCATTGGGAAAATGTATGTGGATGTTGTTTTATCTACGTTGTATCCCGATCTACGACGAATGGACGGTTAAACAAATGTTGTACAACATGATTTATCTTTGAATCGAACATAAATTTAAATACATTATCCGTACTAACGGCGAATTAAGATTTCTTTTCCAGTATAGTCAACCCAAGGCCTGTAGTAAGATTCGTGTTTGGATTTCACCGGAACTTGTCCAATTCTGGGGAAATCCTATTTAATTCTACTAATAAACGTGACCCACTTAGACTCCCAATTACTGGCATGCCGTGATAACCGTTAACCGTCATAACAAAACAAATAGCGTAAAAGGGTATCTGTAGAGTGGTGGAAAATGGGTTTCGTATCTATATGTAGAGGTGTGGAGTTATGTACCGTATACACAAGCGTATCCTTTCACAGAAATCTCTTACCCACTAAGAGACCATTGCGCTCGCTTTGCAGTTCATTAGCTATCGCCAAAGAGAGCGCTATATAGGATAATAGAGCTTCCAGAAGTATGTCTATCTGTAGTGTGGTAGCGCATAATAGGGTTCGTGTCTATACTCAACAAAATGTATTAAGGGCCAGTAACCTTTGTGGATAAATAGCTTTAGATTTTATCTGAACGTCTATAAGCTACAGGTGATCGTCAAGAACATGTAGACGTTTACATGAAGAAGAATGTTACTAGGTTCCACAAGGCTATTTCCAAAATTCGGTAGAAAACTTCTTCACAAAACATGTATCTGTTAGCTCTTATTGTGTTGAACGTTTCAGCGTTATAGAGTAATGTGTAGTGTATTTACCGTTAGCTTGTCTATCTGTAGAGGGATAACCTGTGAGTACCATGTGTTCATCTGTAGTGGGATGCCGTATGTGTAACATGGAATATTAAGTAATAATAATAATAATAATAATATACTAGTATGCATTTATATAGCGCCCATTACATACCATCTTTGGTGTTCGTATGCTTATGGCTGTGTGGAAAATATGAGATGTACAATACACAAACAAATATATCTATATTGCCGCGAAGACACTGTCTCCTAGACAGGGCTTGTATAGAATTTGCAATAGTTGAAGCATTGGCACCGTCTCACCCCAGAGGTACCTGTTACGTTAGTACTCCACTGGCACAGCGTAATCAGTAATCAGAGTGCGAGGATGAAGCATTGTAGGTCTACATTATAAGTTGTCAACTCGTCACGAGGGGTGTATGGGATGGTACCGCTCGGGGTACAATGCTCTCAAGCGGGGTACATCATTCCATATACCCCGAGGGACAAGTTGACAACGAATTTATCCTACCGTCATGTTACTGTACACGAGCATCATGGAAAACTATGGAATCGGGGAAATTTCACAGCTTGTAACTACACGCGATCATGCAGCTCGTGACGTTGCTCTGCAGGTTTATATTGTGACGTATCATAATTGCATTGTGTCATGACGAAGCAAGATAGGCAGTTGTCATAGCAGCGGGGTATAATTTAGTTGTTTGTAAACGTAAACAGAAGAAACTTAGATCTAGTGGGATAGCGTGTGAGTACTGAGTACTATTTATATGTATTATCAACAAAATAAATTAAGGACCAACAAGTAACTTGTTGGGAAGCATTGTACCAAATTTCTGAATTTGGCTTGAGGAATCTGGTGCCATTCTTCTTCCAACACATCTGCAAGTAAAGGTCTTGATGTGATATTCAGTATGTAGAATGGAAATACTTCATTATTGTTAAAACAGCATTGTGCTGAATATGGCTACTGGTCCTTAATTAATTTTGCTAGCATATGGGTACCTTGTCTACCTGTACAGTGGGATAGCGTATAATTTGGGGTCGATTAGGACTATATGTAATTTGCGATATTTTGCACGATTCGATTCATAACTCAAAGCTGTTACGTGTTTCTATCCACCGTTAATTGATCACAGCGATATAATATATAAACAGTGTGGAACTTATTATCTTTCTAACCAATATGCACCGATATGTATCAGGAATATATTTTCCGCTGTTACAATCTCATTTAAATATCAACCAGAATTTAGCGTTGCATATATATTGTTATGATACAACAGATATGAACATTATTATTTGTCTATAAATTTAGTTAAGGGATGGAAACAGTGTTGGCCCCACAGAGTACAGCACGTTGCCAGTAATCCACTCTATCAATGCTGGTACCCTTTACAAAAGGATGTGATCCACTATTCATCCCATCGTCCACCCCAACCTAACCCACGTTAGCTCTTTGTGTAGCTTGCATGACTATCCACCCTGATGTAGCCGGTTGTTATCTTTGAATCTTGTAAGTCTAATCACGAATCAAAACCTCCCAACGTAAAATTATCATCGGGACAAGAAAATATATTAACAGACTTGTCTAGCATCATATTCCAAAGGCGACAAGTTAAAAGTGCTCGTCATTATTTAAGAAGTCTGATACTCGTGGTAGTTCCATCCGGGCTATTTTATGAACTAGGCGGAGTTAGCAATGAGAATACACTCTTTTAAAGACTTTTCCTGTATTCCTTTTACGTAGAAAGCCTTCTTGACTTTAGAGTTGGGGAATATCAAGTAGTCAAGGGAGTAATTATGATAATTATTAGGGATTTGATAAAATACATGTTTGAATTATCATGAAACGGGTATACGTGTCGTTAATTATTTTGATTTTCGAAATGTTGGATTAATATTGTATTCCAAGTGAATGGGTCGTTCAAATATATTAATTTTGCAGCTGATTTGAATATAGAAGAATATAATTCCCTTTATTTTTGTGTATAACATTTCTTTCGTGAGTATTCCATTGGATTTATTTTTACCTTTATTTTATATTATTTTTTGTTTTATTTATTTTTATTTATGCTATTATTACCTTTTTTATTAACATATACCTGGTTCATTATATGGTATTAATTAATTAGGTTTGTCACAATAATTTTGCTCGTTAGAAATCTTTCCTCTCCGTGGCATTTTGTCCTAAAAATGCAATTGAATTGTGTGAATCATATGGTGTTTAATGTCATTCAGAGAAAGAATCGCTTACGTTTATTATACAAAGAATTTATTCCAGAAATAAATGTTTTTCCATTTACTAAATTACCGGCAGTGTCTGTTCCAACGACAGAGTTAACTGCGTGGAGTGTTTATGATTGTGCATGTCATGAAATTAAATGTCTTAATTCATACAACGCAGTTATCACAAATGCCCATTATCAAATGATATTGTTAATGCAATGACTTTAAAGCCGCTATTGCCTGGTGGATTTTGATTGAGAAGATAAAACATTTAGAAAACACCTAGGATTTCCATTTGACATATTAAACTATTCCATATCTGACAACAGTTATACAGTGAGTGCGTACAGCGAACTAAAGGAGCTACTGAGTTTATTGTCAAATCAAAACAGCTATCAAACTGCCATATTATATTCATCAGCATGTCAACGTTTTCATTCCAAAAATGTGTATTAATTACATTAGACAACAACATATTTTCCCTTTCTTGTAAGAATCCGCCAAAAAAAATCCAATTACCATTACATTCACCTTCAATAAATCAAAAATACCTGAATACAAGAGAATACCCTGACAACTCCATATTTTTTGAGCGGCATGGCACGTGACCTTTGCGGTTGATTGACAGTCGAATTTACATTCAAAGATGGCGGCGGAATAATTTGCACCGGCGCCGCATAATGACGTTCCGTACTCATCTACTCCCAACACAGTCGTACGTGTGGCACTGTTATAAGCTTAAGTCATGCATGGCCTTTTCCTCGCCACATCACATTGCAACCTTTCAGAGTCCGGATAATCTGCACAATAAGCGAGAGGAGGTTCGAGAGTAAGAGGAACGGAGACAGTAGGGGGTCGTCTTCTTCAAATCAGATACGTTACAGGACGTTGAGAATGGCGTACAATGAAACCCTTATCACCCTATTACCAAGCCCCGCCCCGCACAGAATGTTCAATACGATTAAATAGCGTGAGTTGTGCCTCGTCAAGGTTGAAAACCGTCCACATGTACGGCTATAAGTGTGGCTGGGCATTTTGGTCGTTAGAAGCTGTAATAGTTTGTGAGAGAGAGAGAGAGAGAGAGAGAGAGAGAGAGAGAGAGAGAGAGAGAGAGAGAGAGAGAGAGAGAGAGAG
>JAULBP010012218.1:0-14019 GCA_032355345.1 Lepetodrilus pustulosus
TATATATTACTCTCGTGTGCGGCGAATTAAAGTAACTTACTTACATATGTTGGTGTTGGTGCATAATTACGTACAAGTAGGACTCATCTCAGCTCGAGTTCTCAAGACAAATATGGCAATGATGTCCGCCATAAATCTTTACGTCATGGTGGTACTAGATTACCACAGCATATCCGTATGTTAGTACTGCATGATATCATACACGCACTCACTACTTGTGTGGATCACTTGCTATTTGACTGACATGCACACGTTGACAACGTTGTAATAACTGTTAATCAGTTTGACGATACGCGTGTTGACCGATATTAGGGTACTTCCGTCGATTCGGTCCGAAATGTATGTACTTTTTAATGCGCAGCAACTAAATGCGATCACACACCGGGTTGTTGAGTGAGGAAACGAATATGCTCTACATGTCAACGTGGGCATGTCAGTCAAATATCAAGTGATCCACAACAGTAGTTTACATAATACGCGGGAATTCTCACGTATACTAGTAATGTTATGCCAGGCACTTACCTAGTGCATTCTTAATTTTGTCAAACAGTCCTCTCTTCTCCCTGGAAATGTTTCAAATAATTACTAATCCTAACAATACATTTTCCGTCTGAGCATTATTGAATACGGTGACAAATATTACTACTGTTAATATTACTATCCCATATTTTAATACGAAAATAGTATCGGTTCTCGAAATATTGCAT
Organism: Lepetodrilus pustulosus; assembly: GCA_032355345.1. NCBI lineage: Eukaryota > Metazoa > Mollusca > Gastropoda > Lepetellida > Lepetodrilidae > Lepetodrilus > Lepetodrilus pustulosus. The sequence goes on from JAULBP010012218.1 coordinate 708, forward strand.
CCGATATTCCTCACAAGAATGCTTATATTAAATATTGAAACAATTATTTATATAGGCTACTTACTTGTTCATGCCTTCGATCATCACTGAGAATGAGAAAGAAATACAGCAAATTATCGTTAACTTCCTGTAGATTGTAATATACAGATATACATATTACTCTCGTGTTATAAAGATGTAAAGATACGATCGCGAATGAATTATGTAGCATCAGATAGATAGGTTATATTTCAGTTGTATTTGAGTTAATAAAGTTTTACTCCTCGCCAAATCTAAAACATCTTTTCACCCATATTCCTGAGCATCTCATTCTATCTGTTTTTAAAGAAATTGGATTATATCATAAATTATAGTATTTTATCATTTAAACTATTGTATTCATCCTATTTATTCAAACTCACCGGCAACTACATCAAATTATTGTAACATATACCAAATTTCACCATTCATCTATAGCTCTATTATCATAATCATAATTATAATTACACTTTTTTGGCATGTTTTTCATGCTTCTTCAATTTAAATACATAAAATAATAGTTAGGTAATTACTGTTTAATCGTCGCAAATGGGTGAAAGATTCCTGCAGGACGTTAAACTCCATAATCACCCACTCACTCATTGAGTTAATAGTCATGAAAATTAAATTAAAATTAAAATAGTTGTCGAACTTCGTTTCCGCTTCGCCACCGATTATTATAAGAATAAGGTTACTCCGCACAATATTCGAAACGAAACAGCATTTAATTTTAATTATATTGATAAAGATTTGATGTTTTTTCTTTGGGTGGTGTGAGTAGAAATATGTCCGTATTTCAATTAATATTAGTTTCTGTTACTAGTATATAGTATACGGTCGCTGGGCGAGGTAGATGACCCTCTAACACAGTATGTCAAAATTTAATCTCACTTGATGCGACAGCTTCAGACCAAGCTGAAAGAAATATATAAACATTATGAATAATAAGAATAATAAAAATAAATAATAAAAAGTTATAACATCTAATATTATCATGCTTACTACCTTTTAAATCAAACGACAGCTAACATCAAAATATCTTGATCGACATAGGAGTTATGTGAAAATGATCGTACCATGCTTTAGCTTGTTGTGTAATTCTGGAAAAAAGATATGAGTGCATATTATAATGACCGTGAAGCCGATAGGAAGTCAAATCTATGCGTTAATTTTAACGACGAGAATATAGATATAGTAAATTGCTCAGAATTAATATGTTTCCGGTATATTGACAGTACACCTCTTTTAGTAGGCGTTTCAATGTTATTAATATTACGTATTGATATGTACATAAATGCATTTACCTTCTTCAATCTTCTGGAATTCACCTGTAAAATAATGTATATATGTGTATATAGTAGTCAATGAGTGTTAAATGAGAACTATTACAGTTCAAATGCAATGTAAAAAAAGGTTCGGGTATCATAATGTGGACGAAATTAATTATAAAAATATGATCCAATATTCAAGTTTTGAGCAGTAAGGTTTGTACAATGAAAACATCAAAATGCTAACTGAATAATGTAAATAGTATATGAATGATATCTCAAAGTAAAAAAAATTAAAATAATAAAAGATAAATAAAAATGTTAACGTTATCTTACCACTTTCACCTGCATCTGAAAATAAAATAAACCGTTTATGAAATAGTTCTCACAAATTCGTAAATGTTCTACTAATAGTATTTTATGTGCAAATTAATCAGAGTTATTGAAATAATAGAATGTTATATTTACAGTGAGTAATTATAATACAATCATTGACTAATTATCTTAGAACTTAAAAAAGTCATTGGCAGGTGAAGCTGTGTAATCCTGTAACCCCATGTGGGCCTCTATTTCACGTCTACGATTATTCTACATTATTTACGATAATAGTATAAGTACCATGCATAGAGCAGTAATTGTACGCACAAGTGCAGAGAATACTAAAGCATAATTCATTGTTCTTATAGCACTCTGCAGAACACTTACTGTGAAGAACATGTTCAATATTCTCCCCAACGTGATGCAAGTTTGCCAGAAGATGGTCAAAGATCCCTCTCTCCACACTGTGCAAATACCAATAAATATTACCATTAAAACCGTACTTACTCTTATACGGTAAAAAAACCTGCAACACCCGTAGCGCTGTTGCAGCACCTCCCATAAACCTGCTTATGTTTGATAGTGTTTCCATGTTGTATTTTCAGGTTTCCTCCTGCCATAAATACTGACAAGTCGTGATGTTAGTGAACGATTCTAGAAAGCTACTATAAACCCCATTACAAAAAAAAAAAAAAAAAAAAAGTATCTTTAGTCCGTTCAAATATAGCTTTGAAAAATTCTCCTTGCTGGATTAGGCAGACACAGCTCTTTAGGGCATCTCCAGTTGCCTCCAACATGATATTTTACTCATATTTAACACTCTCTAGAAATTACAAAAACATACATAGCACCACGTATCACTTTAAACTGATATTTGCATATATAGCAACCTGGCTAGAAATCACGATCATGCAAATCACCATGGCAGAACAATTATCATTTGCACCCCAAAGCATGAACGTTTTGACGTGACGAGCAAGGCAAGTAAACAGTAACTGGTGTTGACTGGGAGTACACATTTCGTGACCTCTGAAAGGCATGTCAGAAAAAGTCAGGTATATTTTGACTTCAGTGACTGAAGAGCTCTGAGATGGAGTTAGAGATGGGGTCATGTGGCCGAGAGTTGACAGGTGTTGCCTGATCGGAATTAGTACGGACAACATTCACCTGGGTGTTGCATATGGCGGCAAACTGATAATAAACAATGGTGGTATTGTCGGTGGCTTGAAGTCATCTGGGCTAGAGTTCTTTGCTGGTCAGTATCCAGTACATCGGTCAGTTGTATTATCACACTGGGTTTAAGTACAGCTTTTTATTTGTATAAACCTGGTCATCTGATCGTAACAATATTATTATTGTATGTATTATTGTTATATTTTTTTATTTCTATTCTTATTATTGTATGTATTGTTATTTTACTGTTCTTACTATTATAACTTTTTAAAAATATTTTATTATACGGTACCCGGTAGTTCTTTTTCTTTATTATGTATTTTTAGTATTATATTAAAAATGTAAATTACTAAGAATTTTATTCATTGTTTATGATAGTTAAAGACCAAGTAGAATATTTGACTGGTTTTTATCTCAAATAAATTTTCACATGGATTCTAAATAATTTTAAAAAGATAAAGATATGAATATGATATTGTCCGTAATGTAATCATTTACAAAGCTTCTGGTAAATAATGTGTATGTGCTTTAATTACTATGTGTCATTATGATTTTAGTGATTCAAATATTTGTATTAGTTTATCATTATCAGTTTAGTACGCTGCAATAAGCACACCAATATTTATCTGTGTTCGCAAGGAAAATATTATATCAAGATCATTACTATAATTATGTTCTCCTCTATACAACATGGTTCTTTATGTCTGTGAGAACAGCATGATAACAATAGCATGGTCAAATATACTGTGACAATAGAGACACGCTGTGTATTCCAAGGGTTTGTTAGGCATCAGTGACGTTTTGCTTGGCTCATTGTTTGTATTTTGAAGCCATTTCCTGTTGTTTTCTTGTTTTCTTGTAACAAAATAGAAGTCTCTAGTATTTGTAATTAGTAATTATTCAGAAGAAAATACAGATTTATGAAATGGACTGTTTTTGATAATTAATATGCTTCAAGGATGGATGGTTTTAACATTTATGAAAATAGAAAAATCTTTGAGACTGTTCAATAGGTCAGGGGACATAATTGTATCCCTTTTATTTTTCAAAAGGACTAAGAAACTTTATGTTTTGTGCTGGAAAATGTTTGTGCATAAATAGTTATGTTATTGTCATCTAAATTCATAGTTAAAACATCAAATGTTCAGTTGGTCGAAACTTTAAATGGCCATGATTTGTTAAATCGACAATTGTTTGGTATCCATCACGGAAAGACACATAGTGTAATGTACTTTCCTGGCTTTAGTTAGCACCCTGATATTAAACATACAGTTTTTGAATAAATAATTATATCCATTATTGAATTAAACCTAAGGTATTTTTTATTCAGAGTTTCAGAGCTTAATGTTAAGCTTTGTAGCAGCATGTGTTCACTTTTTCATCTGTCTTTAAATAATTTGTAGACATACGGTAAGAAGACAACGACAAAAAGCAACGAAAACAAAGAAATTATTCTCTCTTTGTGTTACGATTATTTCAAGAATGTGCAAGATCCAATATATCTTTCACCAATGAAAACACAATATATTTGAAGATATCTTGATAAGTAAGTTGTAATTCGACAAGCACTTGTCATTTCAGTAGTAATGACAGCATTTAAATCTCTCGTTAAGGTCAGCACAACACTAAACATGGAAGTCCGTGTTTTCAGTGACCAAGGACCGTGACGTTACGATCAGTTCAAAGGCTTCTCCCGAGGAAAATTGAGTGAATAATTATGTCACGGCCCGTCGCTTTGATGATTGGTGATTGGTTAAGATCGGCCGCGGGTAACTTCATGTAAAAGAAAAGCCAGCGCGAGAGTAATGATTGATTGCGAATAGAGTGTGAGCCCACGCCTAGTCGGACGGTGTTAGTATATTAGTGGGAGGTGTACTGACAGACAAATCGCTACAGGTAGGTCTATAGCATCTGTGTACTCGCTGTGTTAAAGTGACGCTCTTTAAGAAGAAAGTACATTGACAGGCCTCTTTGTACTGGCTGTCGGTGATGTTTATAAATGTATTTTGCCGTTGTGTAGGGAAGGAAAACATATGTTCACTTTGGTATTTGCGATGTAAAGTGATGTAGACAAACAGTCGATATATTTTCGATCAACACAATGTTTGTTGTTATTAATATTAATGCGTTCTGCGTGTTGGCCTGATGGTTAGTGCGTAGATTGGTCTGTGAATTCATGTGATGGTTAGGTCATATCTACAAATAGTGACAGATGCTGAACTATAAAAAAAATATATATATTAAAAAAAACAATATCAAATATGCCTCTTTGTAAGAGCTTTCAATATCAGGAAAGCAAAACATTCTTCTATAATATTTATCTACAATATTTATCTACAATATTTATCACAAGTTTCTTCTATGAATATCTGCCAAGATACTGATTTTTTTTAAAGTTATGTAATTAAGTTAGTGTTTTAAAAATAATTAACTGCTTACAAAATACTTGTTATCAGACATTATATGTATTAATGCATTACAGAGGTTATACACACACCGTGTTGAGTTTTACAAGTGCTGGACGCTATATGTGTAAGGTGTTGCTCATATAACTTGTAAGTTGTATAACTGTAAACTGAAACATACCAGGTAGCAGTGCAACACAGCCATAAACTTAACCCTTTTAAGTCTCCACAAGAAATGTTCATTGTATCCATAACTAAACAGATGTTGCAAGAGAATTGTAACACAAAAACCACAATTGATATTAATCATCAATATTTTCCCTTTGAAGTCAATCGTTGCATAGTACATTTGCATTTGAAAGAAAGGTATTGTACTGACGACGATTGAATAACATATGCAATGTAATGATTTCCAAACAACTATATCCACTCACATACGTAAGCAACTGCTGTCATGACACATGTACAACTGTTGTTTGGTGACGTGACATATGTTTATGTGATCCATCAAAATGTGTCGACATATCTAGTGTGGCATTTTAGCTGTTCATGACTGCTACAAAGAAACGTTTCACTTTTAATAATTGTCAGTATTGACATAATGGAATTGATCGATTAGTTTGTGGCCACGTGTACTATTGTACTACAATAGCGACATAAATGGGGACCCTCAATCCGAGCTGCTTTCAACAGTTTACTTAAAGTTATTCTACGAGAATAATAAATGGATGCGAGCTGTTCTCTCTCCTTATTAGGAGAAATCGGCTGCACCTGCACTTGAAATTCTGTAAACCTCATCCACCCCGAATACTAATCACAATAAACCTTTTTTACGTGGGATTATCATTGTCATGGAAATTATCAGGAAAATAGTATTCTTTCTGTATTGGTTTCTATGACAACAGTCTTAATAAAAACAATACCGTTAGTCCGTTTGTTTCATTGAGAAATGATTAATATGGAATATATGAGGGTTATTTCTGAATAGCAGTCAGTATCTTCAATAGTTATTTGTGGAATTATTTGTGGAAATGATATTTAAAAAGAATAGAATTGAAGTAGAATTCTGTACAATTTACCTTGCAATGTGAAAGATATAATGGATTCTCTGGTTTTGTGTACATAAAAACAAAATTTGAGGATTTGTATTTTTAAAATTGCTGTTTTATTTTCTTACCCTCAAGAAATACATTTATAGACTAGTAGTTTTAAAAAAAAATAAAAAAAATCCATTGAATGTATTTTTATTATCTGATTTTTTTTCAAAAACACCTATCATTGAATCAGTTGCAGCAATATGATTTGAGAATAGACAACTCAAGATAATGCTATCTCTTTATACTTGGTTTTGTTTCAAGGGGGATTATTGTAATTCTTGTCCGAGCACACAATATACAGATTAGATTGGTCGCACTCCTGCCCAGAGTAGATAACAGTTCCAAAGTCGTGTCTAAAGTCGTGTCTAGAATCCATGTAGTTGAAGGCTCGACTGACTGAACAAGTCAATAACCAAGTCTGTCTCTTATTTGACCATTTCCTTAATGACTGAACATGTCTCAGTCCTTTGTGGTGCCACGCCTCGTATCTTTTTCTTTTGTTCAGATCCGGATACCCATTGTCGTTTTTTAACGACTAACCAATAACTTGACACTACTTTACTAGTAGACCATCTTCGATACCCAAAGTAGTTTTTCAATGACCAACCAAGTAACTTGACACTATTTACTAGTAGACCATCTTCGATATCCAAAGTAGTTTTTTGACGACCACACGAGTAACTTGACACTAAGTTGCTAATAGGCCATCTTCAGCTAAAGTCATGGTCCGAGTTAACACCTTTTGATGGTTGGGTCATTTCCGATGTCCAGATATTTTCGTGTGTGTGCTGACCGTTCATTATGGGATGTTATTGCACGGCCGCGATGAAGTTGGAATAAACATTTGTCCCGGAGACCCACTAACCCATGTGTATTTTGGGGATTCTGGATCGAGCAGGGGAAAAAAATACTCCCGAAATGTGTGGATATGGCAAGATCAATATGTACAAACATTGAGATAGCGTAGCGTTGACTGGCGATTTATTGTGATCGCGTCGTTACACTTTGTCCCACTCACTGGAGTACGTCGTGTTGAGACTGCTCAAGAAATACTAATACCAGTCAGGCAAGTTTTAACTTTTCTCTCATTGTTTTTGTCGTGTATTATGGTGAAAGATTCCTGCTGTGACGTAACACAACAACTCACTCACACTTTGTAATTTCTCAAATCTAGGAAATTTGGACTTTTGTTGATGATGACATATTTTTTTGTGTCGACTCCTCATATATTACCCGAACAATTGTCCAAATTTCTATGTATGTTTTCAAAGTCTTAGGATTACATTTATCTTACGAAATGACATTAACTTTATCTCAAAGTCACCAGAGGGTTAAAATAACATTGTATTATCAATGACATAGCTATTCATCAAATCTTACATTATCGTAAATAATTGTAACGTTTCATAATTTTTCACATCAGTACCCAAAACGAGCTATTTTATGAAATGTAGATTGAAACCTGATGTTCCTAACATGCGTGCATATTTTGATTGACAGCGATTCCATTGCGATTAATGACGTTAAGGTTAGATCAGGTTGGACACTCTAGTCTTGGGTTAGGTCACGCTACTGCCTACAGGTTAAGCCCACGTGATTTCTGATCACTGACCCTGTGTGTCATCTTCGCCTTGCCCTCTTGTGTGTCGGTTCATGTGGTACCAAAGATGGATTGCATCATGTGCAAACTTATCATTAAAATATCAACCCCACTGGGACTGCTGTGATTGCCAGACAATGGGCCCTATTATGTTGTAATGTAGATAGATAGAATTTAAATATCGTGAACAGCAGCTGTTTGAGATAGCATAATATCAGATTTAGTTGTTTATTTTGTGTTATTTATTTTCTTTTGTCAAGGTGAACTCTATTTTTTAAACATAGTAAGTAGTTTTGTTTTTAAGTTTTCCTAAAACTAGTAAAACTCTAAAATAAAATGTAATTAATTAATTCTCTTGACGTCTAATTTTCAATTATCATTGGTTAATATTTAATATCCGAAAGTCATTACCAACCAACTAACCCAGCTGAAGGATTATCAGGTCAGAACACAATATGTTCCGTATGTTTACTTTGCTATGACTATGTCCTCTACCTCACCTGATTTCCAGAAATAGGAAAATTAATTTCCGAATGATAACGATCATATTCCATTTTCTCCTTTGATTTCCATGAGTGCTTTCACAGAATGGATCTCTCCATCAGTGCATCGCTAGTGTAAGCGTTATCTCGAGATAGGCTGAGTATATACCTGTCCTGTCCTGTCTGTCTGTCTGTCTGTCTGTCATCACTGAGACATCTGCTCTCATACCAGGCTGACATAGGGCAGTGTTGCTTTAACACGGAGAATGAAAATGGTGACTACTGCTTGCAGCATATCGTTGTTTTCCCGTGATGATGTGTTAGATGTGTGGATACTGTGCTGTTGTAAAGGTAGATAACCAGTGCCAGTGCTTATTACATATAACTCCTACAGTGTTGACATTCAATGGGAATTTTACTATTTCCCTCCTGTTTGGGGGTCTATTCCCTGGGCCTGGACCCAATGTCCAACAATTTGATTGGCTCACAGGATTTGGGTTAGGTCAGGAAAATATTTAATTCATATTTTGGGTCACGTGAGCCAATCATATTGCTGGGAATTGGGTCAGAGTCTGGTGAATAGACCACAAGTCTGGTTCTGGATCTGGATCCACGTACGGGTCCAGGAAATAGATACACCAGCAAATTAGTCTCGGTCATTTATCCAGGTAGTTGCTAATTGAGCCTCTAAGTTCACAGCTAAACTGAAGGTAAAGGTAATCTATCTTAAAGTCAGCATGTTTGAAATAAGTGTCTACATAGCACACATTTGTAAGCAGATGGCGACGTTAATGGACATTGTTGGTATGTTTAATTAACCCTCTTAATGCTGAACTAACAACCACCACTACTACACACTATAGGGCATCTCCAGTTGCACCCAGGATTGAGAGGGTTCAGTAGATAGGTAAATAGGTATGATGTTAAAGTTGTTGCTGAGGGATGGAGAGCCATATGTAGTGTTAGTGTTAGCTTGCAGTGTTAGTGGAATAGAGCACTTTTTGTCCTACCAAGTTTTAAAATTTACCATCTAAAAATTATCAAAATTATTTTCAAGTTTGCCTTCAGAAATGGTCATTCTTGTTCATACCATGTAATGCCTTCTATACATTTTCTGTCTTTGAGAGTGAAATATTCTTTATGTTATTTGATTCTTAACTTTTTATTTTTTCAATAGCTATTGTATTTTATACGTAAAGTATTAGCATTAACTTGAGTTGAATGTGAAAGTATTATCGTCGAATATGGGTGAAAGATTCCAACTGGCACTGTTAAGTAATACAATAACTCACTTGCTGAATGTAAGGGGATTAAGTCAGCTCGACTCTGCGTATGTTGAGGAAGCATAACGCTTCAAGAAGAGAAGAACCAAATACAAAATGTGATTTTCATACGGTTCATTTTACCAATTGTAATACATATTACCATATGGTGAAATGGCTCTTGGACATTTCCATGTTGTATTCAGCCTGTGGATGGTTGGAGTGGTAATTGACATTGGTCAAGTTGGTCAAGTTGGTCCGACCACCTAATGAAGACCTGCCGGCTGTTGCTGACCCTAATGAACTACACACTGGTCAGTGTGTCTCGTATGAAGGATGCAAACTCGGACCAGATCATCGTGAAATCTGAACTGTTGTCTATACCTGAAATAATACCTATACCTGCGTGTCGGAGAATGTTTTAGGACCAATTGTAGGATATATGTTAGGACAATGTTTTGGGATAAAGTGTTAGGACATATGTTTGGACAATGCTTGAAGGATATGTTAGGTGTTAGGACATTGTGTTAGGATATGTTAGAACAAAATGTTAGGACATGTGTTAGGACAGTGTTTTAGGACAAAGTGTTTAAACAATTATTTACTGATATGTTAAGTGTTAGGACAGTATTAGGACAATGTATTAGGATACATTAGGACAATTATTGGGATGTTACACATGTTTTGGGATGTATTTTCACAATGTGACAGGTGTTAAGAAATGGGTTAGAGCATGTGTTAGGACATGTGTTAGAGCATGTGTTAGAGCATGTGTCAGCTAATCTAGGACCAGGTTAACGAGATACCACAGCCGGCGTACCGACACGATCGATGTTAGCATCTCCAGGGTGCCATGACATGTCGACCGAACCTGTGTCAGTTAATTGGAATATACACGAGGCTCTGCCGTCGGCATCCTGTCCATGTCATGACAGATGTCTGCCAACTTTGTGTCACGTCACTGGAACATACGAGTCGTATTGTCTCCCAAATATCGTGACACATGTCGACCAATCGTGACATCTACAGTCAATACCGTGTCCAGTGTTTGATTGGACGATGGTCAGTGAATACTTATGGAAATGAAAACTTGGACGACGGACAGGTAAATATCCAAAGGTCTGAAAGTAAACACGGCGGAACTGGTATATTGTCTGTCTATGCACCACTACAGCGCTAAATACATGTCACATTCACACCGAGATAAACACGTGTACACAGAGCGTAATTAACTAAACATGAAAGAGATGGCGCTGGTATTGGCCATTGATCGGGTGGTATGATTTATATGGATGAGTAGCTGGAGCAATTAAAGCCACAAGAATAGGGCATCTGCAGTTGCCTCCGGCAGATAGATGGTTAATGTTTCTGTCATGACTGGAGTAACATCCGCACATTGTAAATAATGTATCACAATGATGTGCTATATTTATAGGCAATTATTGTAATTATATTTTTCTCCTAATTCTTCTTCCATCTTCTCCTCTTTCTCTCTAATCTTATCGTCATAAATGGGTGAAAGATTCCCGCATACCCCATATTCACTCACTCACTCTAATCTTAATATTTAAGATATATTTCAGTAGTATTGTTAATATTATCTTACAATACTTCATTATTATTATTATTATTATTATTATTATTATTGTTATTATTATTATTATTGTTATTGTTATTGTTGTTATTGTTATTATTATTCTTGTTATTGTTATTATTGTTATTATTATTATTATTATTATTATTATTACTACCATATTACATCAACTATCGACTGAGTCTAATCTTTGTTGCAATCTGAGCGTAAACATTGTTTTAGGAATGTAGCACCTAAATACTTTCATTGGTATTACACACAAATGTATTGTAATGTCTGTATCCTGTAACCTACTCATAGAAAGAAACCTTATGCAGACAGTTGTCATCCTTGGCCGTGTCTGATGTTTTTGCTATGTCAGCTTTCTGCCTCGAATGCTGGATACAGGCGGGACTGAGAACGTATATCTCCTTGAATACACGGACTGATCTGTCCTCGGTCCCGATATTACTCGGACTGCGGTCAAGTCATACTCTCGCCCAATCAACTCTGTTCATAATTCAATCCCCGGACTGCAAACCGGTTCATATCTTATTGATTAACCAATCGGCCGTGCAGTAATTTGCCGACTTTCCGAGGAAAATTACTTCACCGTATGTATTCACTTCATTGCACAGTTTTGGAACAACACACACGTCCTGATACCGAATCTGTGTCAGTGATGAAAATATCCGAGGAAACTTGCCGATCCTGGAATTGACGCTAATTATTAATGGAGTATTTGCTCTGGACGATGTGATGGATCCTTGACCGGGATTCCTGGCTCTTGTAATAGATGGCCAGGAATACCAGGAATCTGGTGGACTGGTAGAGCCACCTGGGGGCAAGATTGGCTGGACTGTTAATGACAGAAATATGTCATGAGAAGGGGATGGTATCGGCATGACAATATGTAAACTTGGAAACTCGTAAATTCTGGAACTATTCTAGGAGACTGAATTCCTGATGCTTTAATACATTATGAATGATTGCACTACAATTTATGCAATTTTAACTCGCAATTAATGTGTATTATTCATGGTAGATCATAGAAATGTTTTCTTTTAGGATTATAAGGGGGTTGTTACTTAAGCACAGGTTGAAGGTCTCTCCTTGTATCCTCCCGATATCCACTAAGATCAGAGTGTTTATGGTTTCGAGGTCAGTGGGGAGACAGCAGCAAACAATACGGGATACGGTCACGTTCCTCCACTCCAGTCTGGGTATTTTGAGCTTAATCAATTACACACTAATTAATTAATTAGTTATTTTGGTGTGCGATACTTGTTGATGCTAAGTTTAGACTATGGACTACATGTGGTAGGTAAATTCTGTAATGCTACAAGCAAAGATAATGGACAATGAACATTTCTAAAGCAGTTTTACAAAAAGATTAATTTATCAAAATAGTTTCTATTATCGCTTCTCATTTTTTGATTCAGGTATAAGATTTTATAACAAAACAGTTATCCAGTTATATTCTGATGATAGATTGAGATAGATTTCAAGGAGCTTAAAACTAATTATTTGACATCAAAAGATGGTGAACTTGTATGACTACAAATGATCTGGTCAATTTATCCTTGGGGGGTAGTTTCGTATCTATTTGGATTTAATGGCAGATATTAGCATCCCTCTAGGGTGAGTGATATTAAAAGCGGGCCCAATACACCATTACAGTGTGAGAACCAGGGAGGTGTGGAGCGGCCCGTAGGGATCTATGCCACTGCCACTGGGCCATATTGGGTCCTAACAACCTCCAATTGGGTCATATCATCATCCTATTGGGTCATAACAACATCCTTTTTGGTCCTAAGTCATGACTATCACAAGGAAGTATAACCCCAGTTTAGAAGGACATTCATGTCTTGTATATGTAGCTCCATAACTCATGTTAATTATTAGGAGACTGAACCAAGTTTGAGGAAGTCATTGCTGTACCAAAATCATTGTACCACCATGATTATTGCACCCCTACAATCATCATATCACCACAATCATTGCAACTTTGAGAGAGAGAGAGAGAGAGAGAGAGAGATAGATAGAGAGAGAGAGAGAGATAGAGAGAGAGAGAGAGAGAGAGAGAGAGAGAGAGAGAGAGAGAGAGAGAGAGAGA
>JAULBP010012329.1:0-14014 GCA_032355345.1 Lepetodrilus pustulosus
TGAAACAGCGATATTCCAAATATCTGGGTATCCTTTCACGAAAGAGAGAGAGAGCGTTAGTTTAGAATCTGATTTGTCGTTTTCTCTCCAGTCTGCGGCCAGTGCCAGGAGCTCAACATCACCAAGAGCTCACAGGAAGGGTTCGGTTATGAGCGACTACTTCGACACACCAGCGTAAGTTGAATTTACTACTTTATTTATCCATGTCACATACATATTTACGGCTTAATAAATAAATACATATTGAAAAATAAAAGTAATTTTTTTTATATAATAATAATAATAATAACAATAGTAATAGTAATAATAATAGTAATAGTAATAGTAATAATAATAATAATAATAATAATAATAATAACAACAATGAGAACATTTATATTGCGGAAGCAAGCTCAAAGTGCTACATCAACTTCAACTTACAAGGTATAATATACTTTGACATTTCTGTTACACTGGCTTATACTTTTTCCTTAAAATACAGACGTGGTGCCTTTAATCGCGCTAACAGCGTGAATTCCTCGCTGGCTGAGGAGTTCTACGTGATGGACAGCGTCTCAGTCTCGGGAGTTCCCGTCAACAGGCGTCTCCGTCAGCTCGAGAGTTGCGACGACGAGAACGCCCCGGAAGATATGGGTATGGTGACCTATTAGGGCCATAATTTATGTTCCAAATATTTATTATTTAGGACTACGATAAGTGTTTCACCTCTACACACACACATACACACGTCGCCATATGTTTGCACCCAATGTATTATTATAAATTGTAATTATGGAGAGAATGTTGTACCGGTCATTTTCTTTAGTTACGCGACCTATTGAAGCGCAGACCGACATAAAATCATCATCACTTACCTTCCTGTTCGCAGACAGCGGTCATTCAACGATGCGAGACTACAACGAGTTGGACACGGAGTCCGAGTGTCTTGGGATGGACGCTGAGTATCTGAGTAACCGCCGCCGACACAAGAGACTGAAGCCTGGCTACGTCTTGCAGGAAGAGGTACTCAGAAATTTCCAAAAAATATCCCCCCAAATACCCGTTATTTAAAGCTAATAAACTAATGATTATTACGTATGATTCCATGTTTAATATATGCACATAGCGAGCGTAACGTCGTGGTCCAGCGAATCAACGTGAACTCACTTTCAAGACCTTTCCCCCGGTGCTCATACAATCTGAAACCGCAGTTTTCCAACAATAAAATGTTTTATTAGCCTTCACATTAATATCCTCCCTGGTGCCCATTTACTGCTGGGTGAACTGTAAAAAATAAAAAATAATTTGATTTCCAAAAAGCAATGGGTGTTTTTCAACTTCTATCTGCATTGGTCTACCCATTCTCGAAACCACGTCAAATAAGGAGACAATGGCTTGGCAAAACTATAGCTGAATGTCAACGCGTTAGATGAAAGCGGATAATATATACTCGTTCAATAGGCTATTTATTTTGATGAATAATGATTACAAAGTACTAATGCTTGACACTCGTTGAAACTTCTCTGGTTTTGAAGCATGGCGATTTCACTGGTGAATGTTCTGACCAGGAATATGACTCTCACGACGAGATGGAAACTGACGCGGAGAATCGAGAAGAAACAGAAATGTTCAAAGCCATTCAGAGCAAGAAACTCAGCTCTTCCGGCAGTCGAGGGTCACGTGGTAGCCTCCGATCCATTCAGACGAATGATCACGGAAGTATCCGAACTACGAAGAGCGCCAGAGCATCGACGAGAAGGCAGCAGGCTTCTACCTCGCCAGAACAGGTAACTTGGTTCTGTCTATAAAACGTCAAATACTAGTTTTGCCTGTACAGTATTATCACTTCATGTCGATAACAAATTCACATCCCTTTTCTTTAAAATAAGTAGCTATCGTATCTTTAAAATAACATTCACTTTTTCTAAAAATACGTGTTGATACTATTATATCTTAATTTTTACCGCAGCTGGTTTAACAGAGAAAAAAGGGAAGGATTAGCATATTAAAATACAATGATTTCATTATTCCGGACAATTATATATCGATGACAATTGCAGATTATCCATGTGAAGTTGTCCAAGGAGCCGGAGCGGATGTACAAGGTGGTTCTTGCCGGGGACGCCGCCGTCGGGAAGTCCAGCTTCATCATGAGACTCTGTAAAGACAGATTCGTCAACAATCTTAGCTCTACCCTAGGTGAGATCATAAACCCCTGTCGCTTCTCAGAGTCTCTGTAAAGACAGATTCGTCAACAATCTTAGCTCTACCCTAGGTGATAGTAGGTGATAGCATAAGCCCCTGTCGCTTCTCAGAGACTCTGTAAAGACAGTTTCTTCAACAATCTTAGCTCTACCCTAGGTGAGATCACACGCCCCCGTCACTTCTCAAAAACTCTGTAAAGACAGATTCATCGGGTGGCCCACCACCTGGATCCGGCCCTAAATAGTTTTAGCTAAACATATTCTCGAGTACTGTAGCGATAAATATGTCTGGTGTAATGAATTTACACTTATAGCGAGTTCCGAAACTTTGACTTACAATCAATCTCGCTACAACTGTTCTGTGCAACGGGGCTTGTACAAAACACCTTTATCGTCTATAGTTTTACCTAACCAGATTATCGAGCGTTGTATCGATAAAAGTGTGTAATGCAAAAAGTTACACTCGTAGCGGGCCTCTAAAATGTGACTTAAAATCCTGTTGCTCGGAACAATTATAGCCTACAAGAGTAGTAAGTAAAATTTTCGGAACCCGCTACAAATGTAAGTCTGGTTGCCAGAATCACTTTTATCGCTACTATAATTTTAGTTAACCATACTTTCAAGTATTATTGCGATAAAAGTGTTTTATGTAATGGACTTTCACTTGTAGCAGGTTCCGACATTTGGCTCTGAGCAATGGCTTATTGGTGTGATACTGTCCGTTGTTTCAGGGGTCGACTTCCAGACAAAGGTTATCGAAGTCGACGGGAGAACTGTCGCGCTTCAGCTTTGGGATACAGCTGGACAGGAAAGGTTTGTAATCATAATCATTAATAATATTAGTAGTAATCATAATCATATCAATAATATTAGTAGTAATCATAATCACAAACTGAATACTGTCTGTGTTCTTGATATGATCGTCAATGAAAGTTATCATTATGTACAGCCCTTTTTAAATGATGCCCCAAGGTTGCTTCCACAGACAACTGCTGCATTCAGCATACACTTATGCTTATAGTACGGCGGGATATAAATACACATATTATTATTAATAATATTATTATTTGCATAAAGTTATTTTATTTATTTGGTAATTTCCAAGTATTCATGTGCTCTCAATTTCCAAACAAATATAGGCCTACGTCAATGACGTGCACAATTATTATTTATTTATTATATTAAAAATAATATGGAAATTAGTTTCGTCATATTTACATAAAACAAAAGGCTGCATATCAAGTTCACGTGACAACAGAAATGTTGCTATGCAATTTTCAGCAGTTTCCGGAAGAAAGCACATCCTTAGATAAACATATTCCTCAATTTCCCGAAATAAACCACTCTTCGTTATTTTCCGTAGGTTCCGAAGCATCGCCAAGTCGTACTTCCGCCGTGCTGATGGCGTCCTACTTTTGTACGACTGCACGTACGAGCGTTCTTTCTTGAACGTCCGCGACTGGGTGGAGGCGGTAGAGGTTTGTAATGTCAGTTCACCCCCACCTACCCCCGCTAGAGTGGTTTTTCTTACTTTGCATGTTGTTGTTTGTATTCATCATTCATTATATCACAAAGCGCATGCGCAATGTTTCCATTTCCGATCTATGGGCGTGGCGTAGGAATATCGTTCACAGCTCAATGTCCATGAAAGTGGACATTTCACCAATAATTGTGTTCCTATTTCGTTCTTAAGACGTCGAATTGTAGAATCAGACACATCACAATGGCTCACGAGTCCTTGAAGTTTTCCAATGCATAATGCTAAAAAGAAATAATAACATATTCTCACTTGAAAAACAGGAAGAAGGTTTACCGACTTGAAAGCCAAATATAATGTTTGCGTTTGGTTCCAACTTGGGTTCTGGGTTGTTGACAAGCATATACATTTTCGAAATGTTTTTGTTCGCATATTTTCGTCACTTATCTTACTCAACTTAATACTAATTGGGTGAAAAGGAAATATATTTGGCTTTCTATCTGCAGGTATTCATTTAGATAATAAGAATTTTACTTATTGTTATCATTATTCTTTAAGATTTTCTCTGTCCATGCATGCATTACTCCATCTTTCATTGATTGATCCATTTAATTAGTTCTATAAGCTATTATGATTTAATTTGCAATCTATTACTATACCCATAATCCATTTACATGTGTGTGCGTTTACATGTATGAGCTGTTTTATTTTTGGTTATATTGTATTAATTTAATTTCGGTACACTTTAGTATTATCTTTTTTGCAAATCTTACCCTTTTCAAGTTAATGCACTCTAGTTCTTATTCCATTTAGAAATTTATTTGTACACAAATTTAATCAATATAAATGTACACGTTCTGGAATATCCGGCCATTATGACCACGTAACATCCGTAAAATAATTTGACGGATTTTAGGTAGTTATGCCATGATATCGAGGATGAGATGCACATATACTCATGATATCGATAATACTAATAGCTACGTTAGTCACATCAAACATCCATATAACATACCGCACATAATAGTATACTAACGTAAATATATTTAAGATATTGTTCAAAAGAATCAGAACTATCAAACATATTTTTATATCATTGTTTTCAGGATGGATCGGCAAAGAAACTGCCAATCATGTTCTGTGCTAACAAGACGGATATCCGTGACGAAATGGAACAGCAGGGAAGAAGAGTGGTCAGATATGATGACGGACTCCGGCTGGCGAGGGTATGTTTATCGACTGTAATACCTGTCAATGACTATTATATAAGATGTTGATTTATTTCTTGTTCCATGCTTAAACAACGCCAGTGGAAACAGTACTGTTTATCAAGTGCTAGGATTTACTTATTCAGAAACTATTAAGATCTTAATAACCGTAGCACATTGAGCTTACATTTGTGTGAGGATATCTTTTCTACAGCGCAATGGAAATCACAATTAATATTATAAATATAATAATTATTTGTTATTATTATTATTATTATTATTGTTTATTATTATTATTATTATTATTTATTATTATTTGTTATTATTATTATTATTATTAATTTTTTAAATTATTATTATTATTAGAAAGCGACCAATTGAATAAATTTTGTTAAATGTCAAAGTTTACACCAGTAATTCACTGGCATATACATGCATACGTCTATCTACCTGTATTTTTATTTTCCATATGTCGCATATTTCATATTATATGAATAATAAAGTGCCCTTTTATATTGCGCCAAAACACATTTTCGAAAGCGTGCTCATACATGTTATATTTTGGTTTTAGGAATACGAAGGTTTGTTCATAGAGACTAGTGCTAAAGATGGTTCCAACATACAGGATGCTGTTACTGAACTGGCAAGGTACGGACATTTCAGTAATACCAATAATATAAAATTGGTTGTTACATACTGTATGTGTTTTTTCTTTATTTCAATTTAATGTAGCTGCCCTGGAAAATCATCCATATACTGTCAAATGTAAAAATATGACCCTCATCATTTATTTAATTCATGGGTCATAGCCATTCTCTCCTGACAGCAATATCACATCATACCAGAACATACCAGAACAGAACAGGAGTGTATTCTCATGAAAAATCACATCATGTGAACAGAACAGAACAGAGTGTATTCTCATGAAAAATCACATCATGTGAAATAATGTGAAAACAATGAAATATTAATACAATATTTACATGAATAAGTTTTGAACATATAGTACACATCTATAACATTTACATCAAACATAATCCTGCTTTAGTATAATTTGATAACTTTAATAACACAGGGCGATAACTGATTGACATTAGGTTTATAAATATATCTCAACTTGGATTGGTACAGTAGTATTTTGGTAAGTATAATGTTCGAATATCATTTTATGACGAATGTGTTATCGCTGTCGAGAGAGCATGGGGTCATAGCGTGACAATAGCAAACAAACCAGTCGAATTCATTGCTTAACTATTAAACATCGATTTAAAATACACTTGCATTTAAAGGCATAATATCACAGATATTATAGTTGTTTTGCACTACTTCTTAGCTACAACTGCAAAATACATTCACTTGACTTACATATAATCATGCTTTTTGTTCGAAAAACCGTTCCACAGCTGTATGGTAGACAAAATTCAATTTCAACAAATCGTTTTGGATTTTGGCGTTTATATAACAGCCTGAACAATCGTAGTTCTTTTTGCGTCATTATATTGACGCAAGGGGACATCACTCTAAAGTATATATATGCGCCTTTTTGCTGCAGATTGCTGAGGACGAACGAAGACCTAGAGGTTAAGAACGTGGGCATGCAGATCCACGACCTGACCCTTGAGAAGAGGAACAGTTCCTGCTGCCGACGGTAGACGTTATTTATCGACTATCATTGCCTTCGTGGAGATGGTTTGGAATGGTAGTTGAACGTCCCTCCCTGCATCATCAACATCCTCGTGAACGATGTGGATATAGCCTACTGCTTTACACTTCTAGACTATCGACGTTTGTCTCATTAATATCCGAAGCTATCTCTGGAGCTAATGACGCTACTGGGACTTAGATTCAAGAACCTTACGCAAGAAATACGGACACATTGCTAACATTGACTCGTACACGTGCATGTTCATCCATACTATCCACCATACAACGATACGTCGTAAGACAAGACAGGCCTTCCATCCTCTAGCACAAATTTGGACCACCTATGGAATTTCGACGAATCGTTGTTTGCTGTGTTTTAACATGTCATGCATGTTTTTCGATAATTATTGTGATGTCTGCTATATCAAATAACAGACTTCGCTCAGGGCGCCCTTCGATGGAGCTGTCGTATGCAATACCGGGTATAATAATTTATCTCGAAGTTATCGTATCTAACTACGAGACGATACGAACTTTCGTAGCGATCTCTTGTACATGGCGATCGTGCACTTACGAACATGCTATGGTCTCGTAGTGGATATGAGAGTTTCTAGAAACGATAACCAGGACAATGAACAATAGAAGTCTTCCGTAATTGGCATCGTACTATGTTGATCCAATTGTAGCAACTTCGCTACATCCCTATCGGAGATATTTAAGTTTGTCGCTAGGTCGGATCGATAGATATCGCTCGCGACGAACCTGTCAGAAGATTATTGGCCTAGCCGTGGATACCACAGCTTATCGAAACGACGCTCATTTTGTCACCGGTAGCATAATGTACATACCTTGAGATAAAGTTTTATAAGCTAATGTGATAAAATGTAGTTCTGTCTCAAATTATTTGTAAATACTTACATACATTCATGTATTTATTTATGAGTCTCGCACGCTTTCCGAGGAACATCTCTGTTAATTACTGCCACGGAAAATTAAAAACACTAAAGGCGTGATCACACCAAGGACGATAACGATAGCAATAAGGAGATAAATGTCAATGGAGAAAATCGTTATATGCGCGAACGCTCATCTTGCAACGATAATGACGATAACATTCCGTGAGTATAACTGCTAAGTCCAAACGAAAGTCAGAACGTTTTTGGTTCTCTTCATTGTTATCGGTCTTGGTGTGATTGAGCCTTTAGACCTACTTCTCTCCGCTGTCGAAGGAAAGGCCACTGTGTCATGCTAGACGTTAAATAACGTGGCGGTTTTCTCCAAGTGAGTTGGATCATGATCTCAAGAATCAATAAAATGCGTACATCTTTGTTATTGTATTATATATTTTTGTGTACATGTTTTAATATTGAGAAACATATCTTGTTTAGCCGGTTTTGATATTCTACTGTAGAAATACCATTTATTTTAACCCAATGAATGTCAATTTTGATATGAACGAGAAAATTAATTGTCAGCGTATATTTTTAAAGAGCCAATCTATTCTACGTAAAAGCATCAAGCTAATTTATGAATACTATTCAAGCCTACTCTATGCATGCAATTGTGGCGAGTATTGGGTCCATGGTGTTAGCTCGAATGTCGATTTCGTTCGCTTTCCTTTAGATCTTCAAACTATGAACCCTACATACTTTCAGACTGGGGCCAGTTTAACTGCTTAATAAGAACATATCGTATACATTTCAGAAACATGATTAAGCTTTGTTTTATACCATAGTATGGATTAATTTCACGAGTGCGTGAGTGATGTGCATGAGTACACAAGTTGTGCACGAATTAAATTGTGCACGCAAAGATTAACAAATAGAACTGCCTGTCACGTGAACGGAAGTATTCACGAGACCAAATTAGGGCACTGTTGAAAGAAAGAACAATTGCTCACTAATATAACTTATTCAGGGTTAGGATAGGTACAAATCTAGGCCAATCCACGGGCGAGTTTATTTGCATTTTGAAAGTTGTAAAAAATATATATTCTTTTAGCACAGAAATTAACCATTTGTCAAAATCGAATAAGGACATGTCTATCATACTTATGTTCTATATTAGTACTTAGGCAGTCTTTCTATAGTGCAACTTTTTATTGAAGGAGGTCAATACACTGTCAAGATTATCTCAGAAATCCTAAATGCATGTTTGTATATTTTACATGTTCTATTTTGTGTATCAATGACGCTTCCTTACAGAAGTATTGTTTATGTTTCGGACCGGAACCTATAGTTTTCAGAATGGTTCCGAATGTTTACGAATGTGACTTCGGCTCATTGGCTGTGGGCGTCTTTACAATCTCAATAAATAATAAATACATAAAATAACTTGTCTGTTTTCATTAATTTTCCTACACCGAACCAGGTTTTTGTCATGTCATGTTATTTTACTTACGGAAATAAATAACATTATTACATACGTGTTGGCAATTAGGAGGTTGTTTCCATTCTAAAACAAATATGAGATGGTACAAAAATACCCAATATATATAAAAATGTTTTTATTGGTATTGATGTGACAGATACCACAGTTTTCTTTGACCAATGTTGCTGTGCTGTTTTACAAATGTTTCAGTTATGTCTTACCATGTCATGGTTCTGTCTGTCTCATGTCACTGTTATATTTTTCATATAATTTTTCCGTAGTAAAACTTAAAGGGCTTATACCGTCTATACGTCCCAGTCTTGTCCAAACTTACATAATTTGTGTATGGGTTTGATAACAAGGAATGCGTTCAGAGACGGAATCGGCTTGCAAGCCGCTGAGCTAAACTGGTTCCCTGTCTCGTCTACGGTTCTTACGACTCTTGAGACAGTGGCTAGTTTGGTCACCGATAACCCTGCATGAACAACCTCTCCAATTCCGTTGTATGAATTGAGGTTTAGAGCCGCTTTCAAGATTATTTCTCTCACATCGTGTCTAGTCAGCTGGCAACAAGAGAAGACCTGCAACACATGTAGTACTATGCCTTGTAGTAAACCTGCGAGCACCTGCTGGTACTGACGAACCATGAAAGACAACTGCACCGTGACAGGGATATGGCAAGGAGATGCTTTGCTAGTAGAACTATTTATTTTGACGATAACTGTTATTCAACTTTTCACCTCTCGCATGTTAACATTTTGCATTATCTTGTCAACTGTATGGGGAAGTATGTCGGTGGACGTTGAATGACCGAGTCAAGACTCTAGATGCTTTTCACTATAGAGAACTGATGCAACGTTTGATTCTTATAAATAAACACCATCAACCAACCCATCAGCAATGTAATACTAGTATATTTGAACAATGTCAATTACCATATAGAAACGGAGAAAATCGGAAATATATTATCTTAAAGCATGCATAAAATAGTTTGATCTGAATACAGTAGTAATATTCACATTTTAATAAGCTGTTATCTCCAACTAGAAGTTTTGTTAAATATCTCCTGACAAATTGTGTATTACCAGATATTTTCTTTTTGTGCGTTTCGTTTTGAACAGTTCCATATCTAATTTTCTTCACTATAAAGTAACAACATACGATGTATGACTTTCATGTCGCAGTTTATCTTGTAAAACTACAATACAGCACGTCCGGATATACAATCACACATATCTCGAAATGTCGTTTATATGACGTCTTTGACATCAAGCGCTTATTCCACAGATATGTATGGTGTCTTTCTCGGGTTCGGGGATTGTGGGTGGTGGCGGTGTTGGGTGGGCGGGTTGGTGGGTGGAAATATGGCATCCGAAGTATTCAGTGCCGTCGTAATATACAATTTTACTAAATACACACGTTCTCATAGATTGCATCAGCAAATATGACCACAATTGTCAAATTCTACAACAAATTAATGTATTTTCATTATGATTCATCTTAATTTTCCTATTGTAACACATTTATTGTATTATATAAACAATATCTCCATACATATTTGATCACAGTTTCTATATTGCAAAATGGATGTCTTTTGATCATAATTATTGCATCATGTTCTATGGTGTATTTGCTCGCATGCTGATTGCAACAAAACCAATTGCAAGTCCAGGGCATATAGGTTTCTCGAAGCTCTCGTATTTAGTACGAGCCCGTAAGCATTCTCGTAGCGAACTCTTATACCTAACGATCGGGAACTTACGAGAGCGCTACGGTCTCATATTGGACATGAGAACTTCCAAAAACGCATTCCCGAGATGTATGATCGTAAAATTCTACTTTCTAAAAGGCATACTATCACATATATTTATGGTTGTTTTGGACTAGTTCATAGCTACAACTGCAAAGTACATTGAATTTTAAATAATGTTTTTACTTCCACAAACCTGTCCACAGCAAAACACCACTTCATTCCCATTTTGACAACCAGAATCAGTGAATGTTGTCGTATGTTATTTTCTTCATTATATTAATGCAAGGGGAGATAACTCAACGTGGTACGACTAAAATATAAAACGACACGACAACGTTCATTAATAAATCAGGTGATGCATTAAAGACAAGATAATTAATGCTTCGTAACCTGAATTCATATAAAATAATGCGTAGTTAATCTCAGATAGAAATTAGTTGTTCTTTTATTTAGGCCAACCATCTGTGATAGTATGCCTTTAACCGAGCAGAAACAAATATTGTGCATTAATCTGTTGCATTATTGCATTAATGGAATCAAACATTTATCATGAGCAGGCTTTGTTTACGTAAGAACACATGCTATTTTACTAGTATTTGTATCCGTATCAAACACTGTGTCATCAGCACGAATAAAAGCACACATTAAAATTACATTACCGCATAAATTAAGTGCGTACATTTCACGAATAATTCGGAGAACGATGTCCGCTATAAAATTAGATACTTGTATCAAAATCGTTAATTAAAGCTATGAATAGTATTTTCAAACATTTATTCCAAGCGTATTCCTTTCTCCTTTCTTCTATATTACTCAACAAAAATATGTTTGAAATATACAGTAGCAAAATTTAATACACATTTTTGTGGAGTAAAATAGAAAAGAAATGAGGAAAAATTAACTTGAAATAACTATTTCATAATACTATTCACACCTTTAAAGCAATTCAATATATATAGCTTATTACGTATACTTTCGAATTTCATGTTCAGCGTGCGCATCAACCATATCATAACATGTATTTAATAGACAATAATTTATTGCTTTAAAGACATCAAAAAGTCATTGCAATCTAGCTTAGCCATAAATCCTCATCGTTACCTGAGACATACTCAATTTACTTTATGAAGTGGGGAAAAACTGCACACTAAATACAGACACATATGTATACATGTACAACGATGAAAATAGACAAATACAAGTACACACATACTTTTGTACACAGTTTTGTATTCACAACAAATGCATTCACTTTCAGATCCTCTCCAGCTCAAGCAAGGACGAAGATAAAAACTTCCCTTCAAATTGTTGCAGTAAACAGCATAAATTACAATAATTGCATAATAACTTTATATATAGCAGATCTACAATACACATGTAATACAAACGTTTAAAAAATGAATATGTTTATTGAACGCTTTTAATCACAGATTGTTAGCACTGTATAAGGTGAATGATATGCGAAGATAAATTTAGTATGCTTGTAATTACGGTAATTTCAATCGTTCAGGTTAGTCAATTACACAATATATTATGTTATTGGAAATGCACCTAGCTTGCTTTTGTTTACCAACATCGATAAATGGGTTTCTAGTAGGATTTAACATTCATGAACATGTGAACATTTTCAATTTGGGAATGCACTTCTGTTTTGACAAGGACCAACCCTGCGTGCAACGAAGATTACAGACACACCCACTGTATCAGGCTGGTGTTCTTTAGTAGATTTCCAGGCTTCGACCATCAACTAGAAATCGCGGTGATGAGCATAATATTTGGCAAGAACTAGTGCTACATCATAAGAAAACACAAATGTCAACATGAGCATATCGTCGTCATTTTGCACGGAGGTGAGCTTACTTTTTGTTCGTAGTCTTGATTGAGGTTCCATCTCAGTTTTGTTTAATGGCTTAAGTAAAACATGTCTCTCTCCGTGACAGGAAATACACTAAGCAACACATTGGACAGGGTTATTCGGGGAACACGTCATATTATAATGTCCACACAGCGTTCCGATGAACATTTCATAAAGTCAAATATTACGTAGTATCAATAAAACACAATATAGCACTAACACATTGTTCTGGGACCTAAAGTTCCAACGACCATCTGGTCATTGAATTGTTCCAAAAATAAACGTAGATGTCATAGCACTATTTGATTCTGCGCAGTCTGACAAGCACGAAGGTCGCTTCCGGTTTCATTCTGATCTTCCACCGACGACCTTCAGAATGAATGGTTTCAGTTTCCCTCAAAGTAATACAAGCCTAGATCAATTTGATGTTAATAGAGAAGGGTGAGTTTGTAGTATGGTTCAAGAATTGGTCCATGAAACAATGGTAATGGTGCATTGTTTTAAAAAGGAATTTCCGGAAATTACTGAATCCATCTAATCTTGCTTTTGTTCGTTCGTTTCAAACTTTAATTCATGTATATATTCTATGGCAATTTCTGGCTTTGATGACACCTTCCATACAGATAGGTCATTCCCAACATGCGCCATTGAAATTGTCATGGAAGGTTCTGTATTAGTGAGGCATCTTCATGTGTAAGTCTACACACCAGACATAACACTTCCCTATTGGTCATTGACAGGCGACCGATACGCCACCTAGCGAACTCATTCATCAACATCGGTAGGGTATTCTGGTATGCCGTCACAAGCGCAGGACCTGGAAACAGTTGTCGAGTTGACGGCCAATCCAGTAATGTCATCATAGCATCACTTTCCGAAGTGGCTGCAGGATTCACGAGCTCTCAGGCACCGTCAAGCCATCCACAGTACCTCCACACCTGGGGTTCGCTGCAGGTTATTTTTTCCCAACGCATTCTCTCCGACGTTGTATGCTTTTCAGAAGCACCCCTTGTTAGCCTCCGTCATGAACACGGTGTTGATGGAAGGAAGGGGACCCGGTTCGGTGTATGGAGCCGACATCTCATGATCGGACACGATAATTCCGGTCATATTCATGAATTCATCATTTATGCCGCCGTGCTGCGGTTGATGAACTGAAAATTAATAAAATATATCAAGTTGTAACTTATTTAATCAAAATGTTGGTACCTTGACGAAACGAAGAATAATGTTAAAATTTCCAATTGTATACCTATCTGCTAAAACCACATTTGCAATATACTGTATGTGACTATGACTACAAAATAATATTTATCAATGTACAATTTTGCAAATAGTGAGTCCAGTACATAACCATGTGTACGTGTTTGTATTGTTGTTCTATGTTTGTTTATTTGTTTGTTTGTGTGTGTGTGTGTGTGTGTGTATGTGTGTTTGTGTGTGTGTTTGTTTGTGTGTGTGTGTGTGTGTTTGTGTGTGTGTGTGTGTGTGTGTGTGTGTGTGTGTGTGTGTGTGTGTGTGTGT
>JAULBP010012440.1:0-14014 GCA_032355345.1 Lepetodrilus pustulosus
CAACACACACCAAAAAAATCAAATAGGCCCAAACAAAATAAACACTTCATCGAACATATCATAGTATCGTCAGCGGCATCTGGAAACTAAATCACATGTAAGCTAACCCACATGTAGCATCAGCTGAAATTAAAGTAGAATTTCATATTGTTTAAAGTGTAACTCACTAAATCCTCCGCGTTCCTGAAAGGTTATCCCCCGGGCCTTCAGCGGCATGTTTAGGCATAATATTTCTACGTCAATCCATCCTTTAACAATATGGCCACTCAGAACCCGAGGCTTAACCTAAGCTTGAGCACTAGGCACTATCCTGGGAAGACTCTGAGACAAATCTAATGTTCTTGATCAATGTTTCCAAAAGCTTTGCTAGAGCCCAAAACAGAAACAGGGTAGAATTTAATAACCGACAGAGCCCTTAAGTGTTGGTTTCGTGTAACGAGAATATGTTTGGCTGCGTCTGAGTGAATCCCAAATGGCACTAATCAAGCGGGATGTTTGTATCAATCGTAGAAGTGTTTTAACCAATAATCGTCCAAATTGGAAATTCATTAGGTCCGTCTTGGAAGATAAATTACCCCCACTATCTCAGTCCGAACATATTCCAAAAGCTGGCTTTCGGGAGCGTAAGGGATGCAGTGAGGCACGAAGAAGCCAAATGGGGAAATAATCCTTTTAAAGCGTTATAGAAGACCTTAATTAAAACAGATATTGTTAATATGATACGAAGAGCATCACGCTCAGAAAGAAGACAGAAAGCACAGCGATTTAATGCAATTAGGACCGCATGGTTACTGAGCGATATGTGGATCAGGTGCAAGGAATTTAGGACTAATTTCGTTTTAATTCAACGTCGATTTAGGAAAGCGCTTTCAAGACGTTTGAAAACGGCCTGCAGTGAATTCCGGTTTCAGACATATATTAGCTGTCAACTCGAGTTTATACAACAGCCATATGCCTCAATAAGTACATCGAAGTTATTTCCATCTTCGATCAATAAAACTGACTAGATATTGTCTCAAAAGCCGGCCGTTCTCTCCGTTTCAGGTCGAGATATGTCAATTTACTTGCCAAATTGCCGAATATGTATCACAGACCCCTTAGGAGAGTAATTTATTTTCGCTATGGGCTTTGACTCGATTCCCCGAAGTGCATGATACTGTCATTTAGGCTTATTAGAGATGAAATGTTGAAAGAATTATTCCGTTTCCGAAAGGAAAAGCGTCCTAATTTTATGTCTAACCCTTCGGCTCATCTGCCGCCATCTTGATCATGTCAAAATGCCTAATGCCGTGCTATCGACAGCGCAGATACAGGATAGAGAAATTAATGTCAGGCAGATGTCGACGAAATCGCGAGAAAGCGGGATAATTGTCAGACAAATAACCCAAGTTAAACCCAGGTTCCGAGTTTCAGAGAAAACCATATCTAGAAATTAATTGAGTTGAAGCTAGGCGTTGTGATATAACCTTATGTCGAATCAACCAGTCGTATTTTTTTTGATTTTTTTTTTTTGTGATTTTGTATTTTTCATTGGCTGCTTTCATTGAAATTAGCGTCATCTGGTATACTTTTTATTCGCCAGATCATCTTCACGTAAGTGCTCAAAAACTGCTCTAAATTGTTTCCATTGATTTTTAAATGAGGAGTAATTTGTAAAGATAAACTCTCTATCATCATATCTTCTCGTCGCACTAGATGAAATAATTTGCGTATGGCATGTTTTAATGATGGTAAATAGTTCAGGAATGATCACCTAATCGCAATGAAAGTATTAATTTAAATGGTGCCATTTTTTAAGATCACAAAAGATTAGATCTTAGTTGGGCAATCATTATTTACAATACCATGTTTTCATGAGGTTGCTTTTTTTATTCCACCCAAATGGATTTTCGTTGCTGTCACATCATAACCATATCAGTTAATAAACCTCTGTAATTTTTGACACTTCATCATGTCATTATCTCATAAGCCCAAATTATAAATGTTACATTAATTGCAATCATTGTCACGATATCATTTCTAGATGTGAGAAACGCGGGAAATTGATTGCTTCCTAGCGCCATCACGCCACTTTACTTAGAATTGGCATCTTCTATAATAATTGAATTTAATTCAAGAAATAAGATTATCTTTTTTAAATTAAAAGAATTACGTGCCGATTGAGAACTTATTTAAGACCTGCAATTTCAATCCATTTAAAAATGCAAATTTGATTGGATACTCAAGAGATTTTTATTGTTAGTGCACAAATGTATTGTTCAGTCTGTATATCACCTTGAAGGCTGATGGCATCAGCTAAGGCGCATATTGTGCATCAAAGACTTTGACGATCATCTACAAAGACCTTGTGCATTCCTCAATGGGTATTTCCGGCTTGATTAAGATGTAACAAGAATCCCACTGACTCCTCTCTCTGATTGCTTCCCGGCCTTAAATTAGGGACAATCCTGCTGAGAATAATGCCAGAGAAGGGGCAGCTCGATTGCCCCTTTTATTGTCCCTTAATCTCATTTTGGTGCGACATGGGACTTTAATAGGGAAACATACCCTGTAAAGACAATATGCTCGTCAGGGAGGTTTCAGATACTGATAGGCCGACTGCGATAGGCGAAATAGCGACCACCTAATTCGTGGACAAAAATTCTTCAGACCAAATGGGGCTTCCTAATAGATCACTCACGTAAAATTGATTTCGTACGTCTTGCGAGCACATACAATCAGGCCGCTTGAAGGAAAGGAGTTTTTCTCATCTCTAGAGATTTAGTGGGAAGAAATTGATTCACAAATAATCGCTAGTTTCCTTGTATCGGGGGCATGCTTCCCTCCCTTCTGAAGCTACGAGGTGTGCCAGCTTGGTTTGAGGGCACCTGCTAGACAGACATACCGTCAAGCTATGATAGTGCAAAACTTTCGCAGAGATCGTATTGTAGACCCCCCGACTACTGGAGCTACGGCCGTTTATCGTTGTTGGCAGGCTGTTATTAATAAGAAAGCATTATTAACAGACCGTAGGATGAAGCTTGGCGTTTGATGGCATACTGTATTTGATACATGTGTGAAATTTCAATTTGTGATAGTGTAATACAGCCCGAACTCTGAACAGTCGGAAGTCCTGTAAATCACAGATATATATTGACAGCGGAAAGTCACAGAAAATATTGTATTTTAACATCAATGGTGTTTTCAGACATAATTTCAGAACGTCACATAAATTGAAATCAGAACGTCACATAAATTGAAATCATCATTTCTGCTATTTTTTATTTTACATTAGGATAGGTATGATTAATTTCAATAAACAATACATAGGCTACTATACGGTACATAATAGGCGGTACATTTCGTGTCCGTGTGTTATTCATTCCAGTATGCGTTTTCAATATTAATGCCATTATTTCGTAAATATTTATATAACATTATTGTTTGTAGTTGTTCCCAATTAAAGTAGTGTACAACATATATTGTATGTATGTATTTTGCTTTATGTTCATTGCGTAGCTGGAAATGTTTTGATATGGATGCGACTCATCATCTCTGACTACCATGACTGATTTTAGCATGTGTTGTGTTCTACTGATTTATGGATCTTGGATTTGAGTCATCTTCTAATCACAGTGTACTTTATTTTGTGATAGCCATTTGTTATTTAATAATGAAACTGGAAATTAATATGGATGCGTCAGCTTACATGCATAGAGGCAGTTATGCGCCTGAATTGTCAGAAGTGTGTATTGTTATTTTTTTATAAAAATATTCGTTTTGGGTATATTTCTATAATAATTCACTAACACTTGTCAGTTTAGGGCAGAAGGAAACCCGCAACATCCGTGGCGGTCAATGTTGCAGTAAACCTGTGAGCACATCGGCTTGTACTGACAAGACCAAGGATGGCATCTGGAGTGCCACTATACAGACAGTGCTTCCTTTCAAAATAGCAACCGAGATGTAGCTTCCGCGAACATTGATGCCGGACTCCCAGGTCCAACGTTCTACCACTGCTCTACCACCCGCCCTCTAGATGTGTATATTATGCATAAAAAAATAAGTTAGCAAACTAGCAATAACAAATGCATCTGTAAAGTTTGATAGACCAAATACATTGTGCTGGTCATTAGTCTTACTCTTGCCAGGAACATTTGGAGTCCAGAAAGAAATAGTCTCCATGTCGTCTACACCAAGTCAGACACAAATGTTGCTAAAGGCCACTTGGGAAAACACTATTCAGCAAAAATAATCATATCTCTACTTAATTCGTAGATATTAGTATAAAGTAATTGAAATATAAGAGATAGCGATGCCCAGCGAATTTCCGTATAATTGGTAAAACATCTTCTCAAGACGTGTTTTAGCAACACTTCTCGTTTGAAATATTGCTCTTTCTAATCCATCTTCATGTTATTTCAGTTTCTGTCCAATATAACTGGCACAAGGCACCGACCGGCTATAAAACGCTCATATTTCTTGCCAGTTCACAAATTAAGAGGATGTTTGAACATATTGATGAAGTAATAATTCGATAGTGTGGTAAAATGGATTTCAATCTTATCCGAAGTTTCTGCAGTTCTCTCTAGGGTCATTATCAATGGCCTTCAAGAAATAATATATTTTGATTGTTCTACACCTGACAAATCAGTTCGAGCAAATAATTTGTAATTATCTACGAGAATCGGCGTAACCAAATTACCAAACGCTTGTTAGGTGAACCTTACGGTAGCAATCCTGTTCTACATACATTACAAGAAACATGGCAAATATTTTTTTCCAAATTCAATTAGGAGATTTATTGCGGTTGTATTAGCCGTTAGCCCGCAACGACCTGAGGACATTGGATGAAGTGGGGGATACGAATTGGTAAGGAATTAGCGAATGTCTTTAACGTCGGTCAAATAGGGACATGTTCCGAGAGAGGCGGTGCAACACGGCAATAGTGTGTATTTATATACTAGTATTGTTATGTATTAAGACGACATTTACATTAAGCCTATAGTTCTTTACGGTGCATATACCACAAAGCTTAACATGTATAATGCATGTATTCCTTTTCTGCATTGAAAATGTTAAACATGAACGATTTTCATATTTAAACATTGATTTCCAGATCTAGTATGGTTACTAAAATACCGGTTACTTCCCCCTGGTTGAAAACAATAATAATACCGTACGGTGACTTATATAAACTATATTTTGGATATGCAGTTAAGTAAATAATATCAAGAACAGTTGATATTGATTGGTCAGGAAATTAGCATGAACTTGTTTAATGTACTAAGAAATGTTTGGATTCCTCAAATTCCAACATAATAGCATTACTTTGATATACATCTCTAATTGACATATCCAGAATGTATTACGGTTGGTGTTTTTATTCTAATTTAGAGATATTTTATATTTTTAAAATGTTAATGTTTCTGCCCAAAATATGTTATTCTGCTGCGGAGAGGTTTGGTTCATGGCGTCAATCGATTTCATGTTCTCGAGTCGTATCATATTTAAGACAGGTGTACCCTCAATTTGTATACCCGGTAGTTGAGAGTCGTTCATATGTATGCATGTACTAGCATATAAAAGTATTATAGACTGTTATAGTTCTTATGGCAGTAATATCAGTCACGCTTTAAATATGAATCAGTGTTTTACGAGTATTCTGATGGAACGATTTCCATTTAATTTAATCCGAAATATTTGAGCCAAAGTGACATTGGAATGTGTCTCATTTTCTGTTACCCTTTAAAAGGGTGTTTATTTTGCAAACATTCCGGTTCATTATAGCCGAGATTCCTACGCTATGTGACACTCAGAATACATAGCCCGAAGGGGTTAGACCCCCATCAAGGCCCCAGATATCACTCACGTTACGTTTTAACGTCAACGCTCCTGCCCCACCAACGCCAGATTGAACGCAAGCGTGTGACACAATAACATTTGTGATTATCTCCCTTTGTGGAGCAGATGTCCGCACGCGTCGATGGGATAACGAGATAGGGGTATCGCTAGACACAGGGGACAAAGCCAAGTCATCCTATTGTGCCGCGAACCGGCTGAACAATAGGTTCCCCACTCCATCTCACGTCGTAATATCTAGGCTACCAAGGCGGATAGGAGACACGCTTTGCTTCAACATAATGAGAATGATTTGTTCGCGCGATACAGCATGGGATGAGTTCTATAATGAAAGAGAGCGGAATTGGGATTGGACGATTTCGATAAATGTGTGAAAGGTATTTGGAGAGCTGTTAAAGAGGAAATTATACCTTATTTGAGACTTTAATGAGAAAGGAATGAATTGAGAGAGGATGCCAGTTAACTAGACGTCCCATTACAGCAGAAGGTCGTGAGATGACCATATGCCAGTCTGGCCGTGTATATGGTGTCCGTCCGCGGCGCAGACGACATATGTGCACTGTCGCATTAGTGTGCCCTGCATAGTCAGGAATCATAGCATGTTAGATAATTATATATGATTATATCGCATGACAACAAAGGATTGTGGTTACTTTTAGTGGTGGCCTGTTAGCGAAATAATTCCATAAGATGTATTAGAGTGTAAGCAACAATATAGTTCCCAGTTTTCGTAAAATGTTAACTTAACAATGAATTTGGTTACATGATTTGCATTTAGTTAATGAAACATCTGGTTGTGCATTAATCAACCACATTATTTGTATCTCTATGCAGGTATGTTTATGTTTATGTAAACTGCACATAATACTACAATAAGTCTTGATGCGTTGGGTAGAACATTAGTTACAATGCAATATTAAGATGTGTGTTAATTACATTCATGTGAATATCAAAGACATATTCGTGTCACATTTCATAGCTATGGTAAATCATGCTTCATATAATGTACTAGTATATAACTATAATAGTTGCCAAAAATAAATACAACTGTTTGTTTAATATATATGCCCAAAAAATACTGAGTACCTAGAAACGCGTTACCCTATTGTAATGAGTAGATATTATATTTATTATCGATGATTACTCCGTTTTACTTGAATTTGTCTAATTCTTATTTACTTCAAGAACTGAAGAACATTGGTACTTCGAATGTATGTATTCCTCTTCTTATATAGCTACATAGCATGTGTTAAAGTTACAGTGGACATTCTCTCAAAATTAATACGTTCTCACAACTGCAATGTTAATGGCATGTATGCATGTCTTAAAAACAGAAGTACATGTATTCTATATTTGCATGTAAGTTATTGAAATCATTGCTTCCGACTTGGAATTTTTACAACAAAATAGTAATTCAAACCTTTATTGGACGTATCATTATCATTTGCTTCTTCATTGCTAATTATATATAATGGAATGCCATCTCTATATGTGAGTAAGGGGATAGATGGTTGGTATAATGAACGCAACACGTAATCTATTAAATATTCATGTCGTAAAGGAATATTACCTTTGTTATGATGTTTACAGTATCCAGGATAATATTGACCTGTTTTAGTGATTTAGTTTAATTTATTCAAGACGAAATGGAAAGGTTACAAGTTATTGCAACTGTTACAGAATCATCAGCATCAGCAGCAGTAGCAGCAGCAGTAGTAGTAGTAGTAGTAGTAGTAGTAGTAGAAGCAGTAGCAGCAGCAGCAATACTTTTGTACTTTACTATTACTATTTTAAGTATTATATTATTATACTGTATTTGTTCTAACAGTTTAATTATACATGTATATTACTATTTGTATTATTATACGTATTTAATATTATTAGTAGTATAGTGTTATAGCTAGTGCTTTAACGGCCCAATGGTATAGGCTAATCAATGATATGACACTGTGCTATACCATAATATTGAATTTAAACTGTGCGTGTACGATAGATCGAAATGATATGTTTGTATTTGGCATCACTTACCTGTGTAAAATGCAGTGCGCGATGATATATGAGTATTTCTTACACGCATCTGGTTACCTGAAAATAACATCAATGAAATAACAGTATGCTCATAAACTAACATTATTGATATAAATGTTTGCTACTGGAGCATTATATGTAGCCAATGTGAAAAGTGTGCTAATTGACTGGCAATGAAATAACAAATATCGAAATTAATAAATATGTGACTTTATAAAAAACAACGTATCCAAAAATCAATTGGCGGTACACTTCTCGGATGATGTATTTCATTAGACTGTATTGACGTTACTATCCATCTGTATCAGATCATACACTATTTCTCCGATAACGCACTCAATTAATACCGATTATTTATAAGCGTATACTGGAATTATTCTCATTGTAATCTAACGGTAACATTTTTCCAATTGAGCATCGACGCCGAATGTGTAGTCATGGATTCTCGGTGGAATATCCCAATCTGTTCATAAAGCTTCTGGCATGAATTCTCGCAGTTCTCCCCGACTTGACGTAAATTCTGATTAACGAGAAGCTGACTGGATGGTGCATACCTGAATTTCTCAAAGCAGATGATTTTTCCCTTGAAGTTGTCGAGATAGCTCCGACTGTCGGAGATAAGTTACAGGTCCCGCGGAAAATTTGTCAGAGCAGCATTACTGGACGCTATCGGAACGTAACATATTGGGAGGTTATCATAAATCACGGAGTATGAGATTGAAGCAAGTTCTAATGTGGCAGGTCTACCCACTGGAACAAAAATGGAGATATGTTTAACGTGATCGATCATGGATAGGATCAAGATTCTGTTTGAGACTTGTCAACATTTGACGTTCTTCAGAGGAGCGAACCGTGTGGGAAGAATTGTTTGTTTAATAGTCATGTATCATTCATTTGTCATAAACAATACTTTTGTCATTTTGTTTTTGAGGAAACATATTGATTCGTGATAGAGTATTGTTGTTGTGACACAATCCCTTTCACACAGACTTATAACTGTCGTTTCTCACATATTATTGCAATATGCGAAACTTTATGTACTTAGTTTTAGCATTAAATACTAATTGTAACTGTTAATAGTTATACTAGTATTTGATTCGGTACTTATTAGATATCCTTGGGGCAAATGTTGTTTCTCATATAACATTGCAATATGCGAAAACGTTCTTTACTTACTTTTTTCACATTACATGCTAAATGTAATATAACTGTTAATACATATACATGTATTTGATTCGGTACTTATTAGATATCCTTACGGCAAATGTAGTTTCTCACATAATATTGCGATATGCGAAAACGTTCTTTACTTATTTTTAGCATCATATGCTAATTGTAACGGGTAATGAATATATTTCATTGGTTACTTATTAGGTATTCTTAAGGCGAATGATATGGAAGCTAGCACTAGTATTTATACACCAACTCTAAGAACTAAGTCAGAAATTCCTATATTTACCAAAAACGATACACTAACAAATATACTTAATGGTAAGGTTGGTTGCTGTTTTGTTTTATTTCCCACTCCCATGATATGACGATTATTGATATGTATTATGACATGAATAGACATAACTGGTTGTAATAATTAATACACAAATATACACCCGTGTTTAGTGCATTCACGTAACTAGAATGTACTAACCATATCAATTCATACAGGAAATTAACGATTGATAGAAATGCATAGAAAAGGTGACAGGATAATCAGTTTAGTTTAACTGATTACATAATTATCCTGTTTCATCTTGATGTCGAATGATTTTTGTTTAATATGAATATATTCCACTCCTGTACCACCATGTGTGGAGAAACAGAATAAAGAATTGGAAAAAAATGTAAATTTCAAAAGTGAAATGCTACGATAGGTACCTACTATAAATAAATAAACTAATAGGTTCCTATCAATGTTCATCTCATGATTATAATTGTATGTTTACATCTTTTATCGTCACCGAATTATACTGGTGAGTAGTCCCAGTTATATACTGCACTTCGTATTGTATGTGCATCCACATCCGGGCTAATCAATTGGTCATTGGTATGAGTTCACCTTTCTGCCAAGCACATTATTACTTAAAAACTACACCAGTTTAACAAAATCCAATTATAATGGCAAATTAAAGTGCAGTGGAGTTGCCCACCTCATGTTAAAGGTAAAACGTTCCTGATACATGTATATTAATTATTGTTTAACTAATGTAGGTTGTAATGACACATCACTGTATGGTTGGATCAATCACCTAAGTTCAAGATCAACAGTTACTGAGATATTAAACCTGTTTACGGAACACAGAGAGGTAATGACATATTAGTACATGTATTAGTATGGTCACTCATTTAAGGTAAGCAGTCATTGAGACATTACATACAGTATACATTCAACTAATGCATGTTGTAATGATAATTTAATATCCAGTTAGGTTACTAGCAAAAGCTAACGGTAAACTATTACTGAGAAATAACTGTTTAATTACAAATTAAAATACACGTTGGTCTGTTTTTTACATTTAAGTAATGCATGTGGTAATGATAATTAGTTTTCAGACGGGTTAGAAACCTAAGTTGTATGCAAATAATTGTGAATGAGATATTAGAAATTAAAATGCATTTTGGTTACTCCCCTAAGTAAAACGTACGCTTTTCCTGAGATATAATACCAATTTATGCCATGCAGTCTATCAATGTACAGGCGAGTCACTCACCCAAAATAATGGTAAACTGTTATTATAGCTGCGTAATGATGTAATGATCACTTATAATGCATGTCGTATACTCACCTAATTAAATGGGCTTTAACTATGAGAAGATTATTACCTATTCAAGTTTAACTTATGAGGAGTGTAAGTCTGAAATCCGTACACTGATTGGTTTCTAATATACACATAAGTTAAACAAACATATGTTGTTCTTAATCGTATATCTGTTTAACTAATTTAGTTTATGTATGGTATAACGATAAATCGATGAACAGACAAGTTACTCACATAATGTTGATATATGTTATGTTGATATTAAGATATTATGACGTATTCATGTTATGTGTAACTATGTTAGGGTATAATGACATATCAATACGCAGGTGGGGTGTTCACCTATATCTGTTAGTGGTATTAAGATAGTATAGCTAATTCATGGCATGCGTGTTTACCTAAGTCATTCTGTAACGACAAATCACTGTACTGATAGGCTTCTCACATATGTTAAAGGTATACTGCTATTAAGATAGTATAACTAATTAATGCTATATATGCTTAACTATGTCAGGGTATAATGACAAATCTATGCACAGGTGGGTTACTCACCTAAGTTAAAGGTAAACAGACACACGCGACTGAGTTGGTCCACGACATCCAAGTCGCGTGTTGACGAGCGAAGTATCCGATAGGGGTGAAAGCGATATTGCGTTTGCGCCTTTTAAACGAACAGCTTAACCATGCCAAGGAAACATTTCCCCGGAAGCAAGCTAATCGTCCCCACAAACATGCATATAATAATTCCCTGCGTTTTGATTGGTCGAGCCGAAATAACTGGCAGTAGAGTTTTCCCAGAGACTCTCGCCCAGGCTTAAAGCTATTGACTGAATCATTTACGCCAAGGAGCTGATCTGTCACTCAGTAGAAGCTGGTAATTAATTTCTCTTTGCTTTGGTCACTCACCTGAGATAAATGCTGTATATATCCCCTCCCACATCCCCGGGGGACATGGTAATCAGCTGCTAGCCACAGGGGGTAGCGCCAGGGGATCCAAGGAAGACAGGGGAGAGGGGGTGGGCTGAGGTTATAGACCACCAGAATAACACTTGTTTGCCGCAGCACAGATTACAACGTTCCGACGTTTTAGTCTCTGAGCCAATGTTTGCAGTATTCTGGGATTGATCAAGTGATTAGAGCATAATTCACACTTGTTAAGAAGCTTTAATCGTGAGACCCCCTAACTGGGGTCTAAGGCGTTTTTCCTGCTCGCAGAAACACATTTGTATAATTCTTTTAAAAATCTTCACAATGGAAAATCTCAGATTCCTTCTGATTCGCTGCGTGAAATCTGCTAACGACTTCTTATATCGATACATGTTCCAACCATAGAATAGATCTGTATTGAGATGCATTCAAGCGTGTTGTAGGCGGCACCATAACCGTGGTTATTCGGTCGTTAGGGGTCGCCTTCGGGCAGTTTCAACACAGGAAGTTTATTAACTTCTTAAACCGTGTACCTGCTGAACAGATGTATGCTTACACTTGAACGAGCAAGCTTGCATACCTTGGCGGATTTTTTTACCACGTCGAATACGTAGCCGTAGCAAGAACGTAAGGACACGAAGGCCAACATCTTAATCCAAAATGCAACAGCCATTTTCGGAAATGTACTCACCGATCAACTGTAACTCCTGCAGAATTACTGCAATAAATCTGAAGATGAAAATCTAAAATCATTGACTCTGCGACCGCAGAAAGCAATGGAAAAGGATATCGTTAATGCATATATAGACATCTTATTTTCCAACGCGTGCCCAAAGTTTCATCAAGTAGTGAACATATGCCGATAACAATGTTACACGTTCCGCACTGATTCCTCGTCTCCGTTTCTTCCTTGGCGAGGGAGGATAGTTAAAGGGTCCGGAAGATCCTGTCCATTGTCCTCCGCTGCTGTCAAACAAATCTATTTTCTTCTCTCCTCCTCGCCATCTGTCCAGGGACACAATGGTGTCGGTCTGCTGCAGTCCTCAGCCCGTGGGGTCAATACACCCTACCCCCACCCCCCACCAGATCCAGGTAACTCCCGGGTATCCATTGTCGGAGCGCGTGCCGGTAGGTGGCTATTGTAGCCATCAGTGCTCAAGTTATTAAACCGCAGTTTGTGTCTGCTTCTTATATTTCCTCCATAGTTTTGTTTATTTAATTTCAAATACACTACTGTTCATCCCACTGAAAAACCGCAAATTATTAAAAGCTCTAGCGATTATTCCCCGACACTTCAGCCGCGGGTTATCAAAGTATTAAGGGGGCCAGTGTTGAAGTCCTGTAAGCAAGCCTCTAGCCCCTTCTCACGTCAAGTTTCTATTCATTGTAAATCAGTCACCACGCTGTGTATTTTTACACACCTTGTTAAATTACCTAGAAGTAAAGCATCAGATTTGTAAGGATCAATGTACGTGAACAGGGCGCTATTTTCTTGTTCCCTTCAATAAACAGATATGAATTATATACTCGGGGGTTCGTGGTTCGCAAACAACCAGAGACAGATGTTAGTACTTGATGTCAGATTTATGAAAAGATGTTATTTGAGAGAAAGTGGCCAATCTAAATTCTTTTCATATCTAATAACAACTTAATTAGCATTAGAGGGCTCACGACTAAACGGGTTTGCAAAACACATAATATCCTCAATTCATTTGACAAATTGATACACTATGGAAATATAATATTAGTAATATTGCACATAAAATTACATCAGCATATCCCATCTGCTGTGTTTTAAATAGATATGT
This sequence comes from Lepetodrilus pustulosus, assembly GCA_032355345.1. Classification (NCBI taxonomy): domain Eukaryota; kingdom Metazoa; phylum Mollusca; class Gastropoda; order Lepetellida; family Lepetodrilidae; genus Lepetodrilus; species Lepetodrilus pustulosus. The sequence continues at coordinate 13,358 of JAULBP010012440.1, forward strand.
TGACGGATATGATTAATATTCAATCACGTATATGATAAGTTGTGACAGTTATCGTATTTAATATATAATTACTCATTCGAAATTATTTATATTGTTAATGTACCCTTTCTGTTGTATAAAGTTCCTAGTTTTCCTTCACATGTTCAACCAAGTCCCTTTATTATATATTGAATAAGCTAGTATTGCCAAGCCCATAACGAGCGGTATTATACATTTACCCACAAAATCAGAGCATTATAAACGGGAAATATGTTCTCGTCGCAGTGTTGGTTACATAATATATGCGTCACCACAACCATAAACTATGCAATGGACCCCTATGATACGCTACCCGTATCTTATTGTAACATGAATAGAACAAGAATTGCCACAAGCCTGTATAACTCGGGATAAAACATCATTCTGTCCTCTGTCGTATTGAAACCCGCTGGTGGTCTGAGCTTAACTCTCATCACTCCTCAGAGTTGACCAGATATTTATAAATGATGACGGATATCATAACGTCAGTGGATTAGTTGTTAACGATTGCGGCGGGGTAGGAGATGGTCTACAGCATATAATGTGTGTGTGTGTGTGTGTGTGTGTATGTGTGTGTGCATGTGTGTGTGTGTGTGTGCGTGTGTGTGTGTGTGTGTGTGTGTGTGTGTGTGTATGTGT
>JAULBP010012551.1:0-14005 GCA_032355345.1 Lepetodrilus pustulosus
AAACGTAAATAGTCTCAGACTGAAATTCGTTTGGTCATTATCTAGGTCAATCAACCGTGATTGTATGCCTTTAAACAACCTCGCAATACTATGTAATCGAATCGTCCTCGTTAAGACATAATACATACCATGATATCAACCAACAAACCATGGTACAAGTGTAATGGACATGTTCTTATAAGCCAGGGTATCTTTTCACAAAGCTCTCTTATCCACTAAGAGACCATAGCGCTCTCTTTGCAGTGCATTAGCTAGCGGAAAAGAGAGAACTATGGTCTTTTGGTGGATAAGAGAGCTTCTTGAAAGGATACCCTGGTACGTTTGTTGTATTACTTTCATTGCTTAATGTCGTTTTCAAAAACATTTTCACTCAGGTCGTAATAATCTGTTTATAGTGCGGGATTATAGGATGGATCGCGAGCAGTAGTTAAAATGTTAGTACTGGGTTGACTTAGTTCTGATTTTCAGTACCTCATTAAAGGGCCCGTCCTAAAAAACAATAATCTAAATTTAAGTGTCAATTTGATTATAATTAGGAGATACGATTGCTAGGATCCATTTCCTTTGAGCAGAGATAGAATGGAATTGCTACATAAAATTTAGTTTAGTTTATTCCCTCATTCAGTGGAACTACATTTATGAACACGAACATTCTCGCGAAGGCCCGACGGCTCCCGTGTTAAATTTATCCCTAGGAAATGAATCGCTTTGATCGGAGAATGCCCATCCCCAGCGGGATTACTCTTAATCCATAAAACACAACGCGGACATGTTGCCACGTTGGCCATTAAAGCGTTCAAACGATCGCATGTTGTATTTCAAAGACCTTACACAATTGACTGGACATTTCAGTTAATTGTTGAAACAAAAACACATGTTGTAAATCGTTTTGTACAAATTGACTCGATACTGTGTAGAATTATGCTTGTCGTTGGCGTAACTCGTCGGCAAGTGTCGGACAGAGAAAAGAGAAATGCATTTTATTTTTGGTAATGGGACCAGCGTAATCGATGTGGCAGGATTACTGTAGGGACGTGTTTAGTAGGTAAAATGTACAGTGTAGACCAGCCATCAAGCAATACGCAGCACGCCTACGTAGTATAGTACTAATTGTTTCTCACACGAGATGGTGAAGAGGGTGTAGTGCAAACCAGAAAATTAAAGTTCGAACCCGTCAAGGCTCTGTGGAACCCACGTACACGACTTATTTACGTTAGTACGAAGAACTTCCTTACAATACAATCTCATACTTTCCACACAGTAAGAAAGGATTACCCATCTGGGTATCGTTTCTCGGAAGCTATATCGTGCACTAAGAGCCCCTAGCTCTCTCGTACGTGCATGGCCCTCATGCATTAGCTATCGGCAAAGAGAACGCTCTGGGTATCCCGTCACGAAGCTCTCTTAGAGACCATAGTGCTCTCTTTGTCGATAGCTAATGCACTGCAAAGAGAGCGCTATGGTCTCGTAGTAGATAAGAGAGCTTCGTGAAAGGATACCCTTGGCTACCCACTACAGACGCCAGGGATCCGGTGATAGAAAAATAGAAAAATAAAATACCGTAATACATAAATAGAGAATCGCACCAGGCCCCTATGTCTCGAAGCGAAGTTGTGTTTGAGATTTCTCCTACTAAGTCCTGTAATGTGAGTCTGGGTTTGAGGTTTTGCTGGATACAGCACTCAGTCAATGGGAGAAATCTTAGCTGAGCAAAAGCTCAAACTAAATTTTGTTTCGAGAAATCGGGACCAGGGTATCCTTTCACGAAATTCTCGTATCTACCTGGTAGCGCTCTCTTTGCCGATAGCTAATACACTGCTAAGAATACTACCAGTCTCTTAGTAGATACGAGAGTTTCGTGAAAGGATACCCTGAGTGTGTTTTGGCATCGTGTTTACTTGTTGTTTTATTCGTTTATATACATCCTCTAGACTAATCTCCCGACTACTATGTCGTACTGTGACCTGATTTAGAGAATTATTGGCACACTGCATATCTGAAAAGTTGTTCTTATCTATAAGTCTCCATTTATGTATATTATATATTTATTATATATTTATTTCTATGTACGTTCCAGGAGCCAAACGTGTGTATATATGTGGTCAGCTGACGTACACGGTTGGGATGATCATCCTGGCGTGCACACGACACAAGATAGCGGTCCTCCTGTTGTCCCCCACGGCCGGGATAATGTACGCTACACTCTTCACAATGCCATACCTACTGATAGCACATTACCACACACAAGGGGAGGTAAGGCATTATACACATAATAAATAAACTTAGGTACAAAAGAAAGTTGAGAGGTGGTATTTTGCTAATATTTAATAAATCACCTATATTTTTTGTGTTACGTTTGCAACCCTAACTATGTGTTTGGCAGACAAGCAACAAAGAAGTATTTCATCCATTTGGGGTCCATTTTCGAATAACCGCTAGTTTCGCTAATATGCAAATAAATAACTAACGTTATAAAAACCGAACGGTTGTAACTAACAGCATTGCACTTTCAGAAAAAAAAATATAAAAGATTCCAAGGTTATCCGTTTTAGAACGAGAGATAGAGACGTCTGTTTGACGTTTCGTGAAAACGAACAGCAACATAGCAAGAACGTTAGGCTGCGCAAATTAAGCAAAAGGCAACGAACGACACTGCCACAATAATACCAGTACCTCCGATTATTGCATCTACTTAATAGGTACCGGATGATGACGCCATAGACACCGACGGCATCACATCTCCGTGTTAAAAGTATGCAGGCGTCTACGTAATGTGGGAATCAGATGGTATCGACCTTTTAATTGGATGTCTTTAACCCTCTCCCTGCTGCAGTCAACCGGAGATGCCATAAATTGTAATGTATGTGCATAAACGAGTAGAGACAGGGTTCAGCCACAATCGCAGACAGAAACGACGATTATGCGCAACACCATGGCTGACAATGAGTGTTCTTTGTGACAAAATCAGATTCAACCTTTTTATTTTTTATGGTATGGTTAGAAAATATAGGCATACATGCGAGCGATTAGCTACACTCTGCGTTCAGGAGACCCAGCCCCGTAAATAAACCCTACATGGAGAAAGGAGGCATATCACCGCTAACGTCATTTTCCATAAGAAGACACTAACAAGCCTATATACTAGTAGATGCTAACTGAGGAAATACTCATTATTGAGGACGTTAGAATTGGTGCAATTCATACATTTTCAACCCAGTCACTAAAGCTCCTTGAGTGTGCAATATACTTTTATACCCCATGCGTGTTTCTGTGTCTCTCTCATATATAAAAATGGTAACATTGCCATAAATCTGGACACACACCTTTGTAAAATACTGAAAGTTCATATGTGCTTTGAATAACCTAAACATATTGAGTCTTTCGTTGTTTATCATTAAAACAGCTAAAAGCTAGGTGTAAACTTTCTTTTGTACTTCAGTTTATTTGCAAGTAATATTTGTCGACTTAGTTGAATGTACACATTACTTTACTATAATATACTGTAAAGAATGAAACGGTAGCCTCATTAAAATTCAGTGGCCGATGGATTATGTTCATATGTTCGACATGAACGTTTAAATACTGCAAACTTAATAGAACATACTTGGTAGACACTCCGTGCAGGTTATATTATCTTAATTTGCACGTCTGTGTGTGTGTGTGTATATATATATATATATATATATATATATATATATATATATATGTGTGTGTGTGTGTGTGTGTGTATGTGTGTGGTGTGGTGTGTGTGTAATATGTAAAGAAAAAAACGTACGTACACGATAAATACTTACGCAAGGGTTGTGTGGAAGTTGACACAAAAGATCCATGTTGTAGGTACAAAATGTCACTGTATCGCTGTTATTAAACACAGTATGTATCCAAAACTGTCCAAACAACACAATGTAGAAGTACTGGCAATCTCATGTGCTTGTAGTTGAACGTAGCAGAACAATTCTACTGTCAGTTTCCACAGCAAAGCATTTTGTTTGCATGCTCAGTGTTAACCCCGCCCACAATATCATTGTGACGGTCGCTCGTGCTAATAAGCCACGCCTTTTCACGACAGACAGGCGTCGATACTTTGGAGGCGAAACATCAGTGAAAACCGGCCGACGGAACAATAGCCCGGATGAAGCGAACATCCCGACAGAAACGACGATAATCCTGATTCAGGAATCGCGTTTCTTTTGTTCTAGAAGACATTTGTCACAATGTTTGAAAGGAACCGTGCTATAGCGAGGATACAATCCCCTAGGTCTGCTGCGTAGGGTTAATTAAAGAAAATGAGGTGAAATTGTTTGTATATTAACTAGTCGGGTAGGTGCTTAAGTCGAGTGAGAGGAAATGTGTTGTTTTGTTGATCAGCAGTTTATTAGCAGTACAGACTTCTATATGCTATGTCAATGAAATCAAGTAGCCTGACAGAAATTTAACACAGTCGGTTGTCTGGAAATATGTAGACAATTGATGTCAGTGAAATGCCATCATCCATTAGAAATCACTGTCACTTTGTTTATTTAGTAATTGCAAATATATAGAGAGGGTATAGCTAACTGTGTTTCTCATATATCATAGTTACTATCCTACTGCCATGCATATAGTATTATGTATCCTCTGTTGAGAAGCGGTATTAAGATAACCTTCATTACCAACCCTCATTCTCTTTCTTTAAAAAATATAATAAATAAAAATATCACAAAGATTTCACCACAAACAGGCCTGTATATAGACAGGAAATACGGCGGACATATACTTGATGTATTTGGAATAATAATCATATAATCATTTACATTAATGCATTGTCGAGTTTGACTGTTGTATTCCGGTCTCGCAATCCTCTGAACTCTAATTTATAGAAATGACTAATCCTGAATGCGGTTTGTATTTCAAAGGAAATATAAAAACTATTTTTAAAAAATCAATTAACAATATCAAAGCATATCGTGTTTTATTTCCATCTCATGACGGCAACATACTTCCTAATATCAAAGCTGAGTGAAATGTTGCCAAATACGTGGTCAAAATAAACGGGGTGGAATTCCCTTAAAACTAGCTTCTCGTCTATCTTCCAAAGTCATAAATAAGATCCATGTAGATTTAGAAACAGTATAAATCCAGACAGTATATCCCCCTGTCAGTTAACTGTTATAGGACGTGATACTACGAGATACATGCCTGTGTTTTTCCATGCTGCACTGACGCGTGTTTACTGGGATATAAGAACGCCGAGTCGACAGAACATGACAGATACAACAATGATATTAGATTTCGCGAGAATGCTGTAAAATTTAGAACCGTCGATGTGGGTGGCGATATCGGATGAACTACACACAAGGTGATGTTTTCCCCGCTCTCATTCGCTTTTGATTACTTTCCGCGATTAAAGTGATGGTTATACATATATGTTCATATAGTTTTCATGTACAATTCTTGCTTCATCATTTAGTGGATTCCAATTTAGTGTATTATTTTTGCGAAGACTAATTTGGTCATAATTTAGTTCCACTTTTGAATACAATAAGTATAATAAGTATAATAAGTACAATATAATAAGTATAATAAGTAGGTGTAGGTATTATTATGTGCCTGTCTTTACTAACGTATTGGAGTAAATGAATGAATGAAAGAATAAATTAATTAAATGATTCAATACATTTGACGAATGTTTGTAAGTTTTGTCTTAGCTTTCTCGCAGACATGATAAAGACATCGCGTCTCTTATCGTGAAAATTAGTGAGAAGTCATTGATTTCCATTAAATAAAATTAATTGAAACGCCGTAAATTAACCACTTGAATGTCTCTTACTATAAGAATTAAATAGATATATGTTATAATTATGTACTATACGAGTTAACTTGCAGCAATTACATTTGTATTTAAAAAATGGCCCCTTTGATAACGAACGTAACATAGTTTTGAAACGCATTATTTCCTTTACATATACAATGTACATGCATTGTAGGAACTTAGTGTCCCTCTAAGTACACGTATACCATACGCTGCTACTCGTGCAGCCGTTACCAGAACATATTACATTAATATTGCTGTTTCCAATGTTCATGAACTTGGTTCCATCATTCCAATACCCGTCGTAATATCAATATAAAATGCATCAAGATACATTTTGTATTAAATAGCCTGTAAAACAAATGATATTTTAAAGTAAAATGGATTCAAGTGAGGTGTAGTTACGCTCATATTCACCTAATCCCTAGCATATTAGTTATGAAAGGAATGTGTTGTTATGTGCAGTTCCACTTTCGAATATTTCACGTGGGCAGCTTGTCCGTGTATCGTGGGAGGTCTAGGCGAGTCATCCCGCACCCTGTGTTTGCTATGATGTGCAGTAAATTGCCAGTCTACGTAATTAAGTAGCATCCATCGATTCTCGATATTCACCTCAACTGTGTGCAGTTGTTTGTATAGTCACATATAGTGCAATGTATGCATTCTCACTATAGTTCATCCGTTACAAAAGTAGTGCGTACGTAGTAGAACATAGATTTTAACAGATGTATCATATTATTACGGTGTTGCCAACAGAGTTGTGATGATTTTATGTTGGATGTTGGGTGTTATCATTATTATAAAATTATCTTCGAATAGGCATCGCTAGCATTATAGTTTAAAGGCATACAATCAGGATATCAATGAGCGCGTAGCACTATATTTGAGTAATAAATGCAAACTACATTAATCTGTGATATTTATCATCAATTTTATATCACAAAAATCCCTTTCATCGATTCACATTGGGGCGGAATTCGATCTATAGTAGTTAGATGTTCCAAATGTAAGATCATTAGATCTACGTTCCTTCTATTAATATAAAGTATAATATTTAAATATCCAGTGCTGGGGAATAAGTACAACTTTTGGGTGGACACATTCAACGTAAGTAGTCTCAGATAGAACTTAGTTTGTCAAATATAAAAGGTAACCATCTGTGTGAATACACATTGACAGTCATTAATAATCCATCCATAGTTGTTCTATAACGAATTATGTCTATATATTTAATGCTATTTATTTTTATTATTATATATACGTTTTTTACGTAAGTGGTTTTATTTCTATGTGTCGTATGATATTGTATATTCACATGACACTCTTCTTTAATTCTTTCTTTGCATCTGTCTTTCTTTTCTTTTTCTATATCTATAAATTGTCTCAACTTAGAATTAGGTGCCGACCATTCGTCTGGCTAATAACGATCAACACAACCCAATTATCTAACTACTGTTTAAACATCCTTTTGTGCAGAAGAGTACGTTCACACCACGATGTGATCTTAGAAATCGCATCTCCGCGTGTGTTAGAGGGAAATCGGTTTAACCCTACAGGGGCGTAGCTTCATAGAAAATGAACTTCTCATGGGAGTTGAAGAGTTACTCAAGAATAAGATTAAAAGTTACGAATCCAGCGGAGTTGGGATAAAAGAGAGCGAACGGCCGGAGGTGATAGGCTCAACTTGAACATTTTTTTTAACACAAAAGCTGTTTTGCTAAAATGTATTTTCTAATGCTTACCATTGTTTTGTGCGACTCGCAGTTACATGCTGGGTGTCCCCGGTCCGCTGGGACCTGGGTGTCCATTGTCCGGTCCGCAGCAGGTGGACACCACACTGAGACCTGTACACTCCATTTCAATGCGCAGTAAAAACAATATTTCCGAGGTGAAAATACGATCCCCAAAACGAGCGTGTAATAGCTTTTTATATAGTTGGTGTTAAAATGTCCAATTTGAGTGTGGTAGAATCAGAGTTCTCGCAACTCTTTATTGTGTTAGCTGAAAATATAAATACACGGCAAAATAAAAGAGACGCGTTGGTAAAAGTAATGACGTAAATTATCGTCTGTAAATTTACTTCCGAAATTTGAGCACAAAACAGAAAAATACCAAAATCGAATAACCAACATCAAAGTCAATGTTAAAAGTTTACATCACACGCGTAGTTCTAAATTAAGACCAATCAATCTATTACTTGCACAGTTTTACATAGAAATTAAGCATATAACAGTTAATTCACTTTCAAAGGCGACAACAACTTTTATGACAGTACGCGCATAAAATTAAACATTACCAATCTGTCCTTGAAATCTCAGTTTATTACCATTGTATCTGTGGCTATTAAACAAACCATGATGGCGCGTCACGTCTAATAGGAACAGCATCACAGAGAGCGCCGAATATCGAACCAGCAATAAAATTTACTACTGTTTGCACGATGTTTCAGCCTTAATCATTGATTATTGAATATTGGCATACGAATTGTGGGGTGGGGTGTGGGGTGGATGCTTTGAGTAGCTGGCTGGGGGCTGTATGAGGGGGAGGAAATGGGCGTCGCAAGGTTGTCTAACTTGATGAGCTTCAAATTGTTCAGCGTTAATTCAGAGGCGGAGCTGATTAGTCTGAAATTGGACTAGCGGTATCTTTGTGATCGTGGAGTGCGGATATCTTTCATCTTGTTATATACCAATCACACACAGATGGCATGCACCTACAAGCTGATTCGAACGCGTGCTGGTATAACTTTTACTCTCAACGTAAAAATAATATTGTTTTAATGATATTGATGATGTCTGTAACACATACGGCATTACGGTTGTTCTCCTACAGATGTTGATTCAATGCTGTACGTAGTCAACATACCAATATATTTCAGTGAAATAGAACAAGTGGATATTGGCGTACGTAATTGTTATATTCAACCAATCCACAAGTTTTATAATTGTATTGTCGATAGTAATGCAATTATGCTTATCATAATCTTGTTTGATTATTCTATTTGCTCACCTGACGTTGAAGGTGTAATACAACTGCATATAAAATAATAATCAATCGTATATATTCATTTATATATATAAAATCTATTTCACTGTGAAATCAACGTTGAATTCGCTAAAGGTCTCTATCAATCTGCCATCTGGGCGCTATACGTGTTTGAGTGGCACTTTCAGCTACTATTACTTATTATTTATTGACTCGCTGTCATGAAATGTACCCCTCATGTTGATCACATTGGTATTTTGTATATATGTATCCCTTTGCTCATGTACCGCCACTTGGTGGTTTTCGAGAATAAACTGAAACCAGTGAACGAAATACGTGCCACATACAAGTAGGGCTACATGCATACATTATCTTCAAATACAAACACCAATACTTTAAAAAAAAAATTATTCTCTAAATTTTAAAACAATTATTAATGGTGGTACAGTTAACTACCTGACGACGAAACGTTGAAATAATTAAAGGAATATTTACTATATACGTGTGTGTATAGGCAAATACGCACACTTACCTTTGCTGGTTTAACCAAAAATGAATTTTGTGTTGCATTAGAATATTATTAATATTATTAATCATGAAATAGAAACTTATCATACCATCAGCCTAATCACGTTGACGATTTGATTTCTAACTGAACAGATTGCTCATAATACACAATACTACAGTTGCTACTATGAACATGTTTAGATTTGATCGTCATTTGCATATTGAACTGTTATTTAGACACCTAACATTGTCATGTAAACAGTTTTCAATTAGGGAGAAAAAACCCAAGTAAGATTGCATCAGATAAAGACACATATCATATAAATAATTTGTTGTTTTTGTCACTTTGAAAGTGATAAAGACCTGATAAAGGAGAGAGAGGATAATCAAGTGGTATTAATGAGTTGGCCGTCAGCGTACTTTTCTATTTGATTGTAGTCTGCACTACCCGAGTCCATACCCGTAGTGTTAACACCAGCCATTTTCTATCTCTACTTCATCAGGTATAGCTAACACCAACATACCGTACTGTGTTTACATCAGGTATAGCTAACACCAGCATACTGTACTGTGTTTACATCAGGTATAGCTAACACCAGCATACTGTACTGTGTTTACATCAGGTATAGTTAACACCAGCATACTGTACTGTGTTTACATCAGATATAATGTAGTTAATACCAGCATAATGTACTAGTACTATGTTTACATCAGTGATAGTTAGCACCAGTATAGTGTACGATCTCTGCACAGGTGCAGTTAACACAAGTAAATTTCACTATGTCTACACTAGGAATAGTTAACTCCAGCATAGTGTACGATCTCTGTAGTTAACACCAGTATTGTGTACTAACTCAACACAGGTTTCAAATGTAAAACAACTAATTGTGCTGTTTCCAAACGTGTGTGTGTGTGTGTGTGTGTGTGTGTGTGTATGTGTGCGTGTGTGCTTGCGTGCGTGCGTGTGTGCGTGTGGCACTAGGTCTATCAATAAATAAAGAACGAAGGAACGATACAATAAACTTGTTGTCTGTCAAATATCATTTCTAAATATCATTGCAAAGTATTATTATTAGACATTGGACGGTTTCGCCAAAGTTGGATGTTTTCGCCAACTTACATTTGACGTATTAATGATCAACACAATCAACTAAATTCTGATTTAATATCTGATTAATCGTGTCAGGTTTAAAAGCATACTATCACAGATGGTTGATCATATATAATTCACAAACGAATTTCTATCTGAGACTATTTAAGTTTGATTTGTCCACACAGAAGTGATTTACTGATATACTTATTCCCAAACACTCAATAGTTGCCAAAAATAATATTTTACATGAATAAGAGAACATACTAGTAGCTCTAATTATCTAACTGCTAGATCAAATTCATCACAATGTGGATCACCGAATGCGATTTTTGCGATAGAAAAGTGATGATGAGTATCACGAATAAATGTAGTTTGCATTTATTACTTAAATATAGTGCTACGCGCTCATTGAAATAGTTATGTGATTGCATGCTTTAAATAATAGGTAATGAAATAAACATCCATCTTGAATTAGGAATTAAAAGCCTCGTAGTGACAAACATCCATTTTACATCTAATCATAGAATTAATAGTAAATACAATCCTTCTTTGTTCTTCTTGTCGTGTGGATGTTTCTATATATAATAGGAACTCTGTCATTTACAGAACAAACAAAAATAAATACAAAATTAACAACATTATAGGTAACATGTCGGAAATTCATATTCGAGGGACATTTGTGATGTACTACGACATGGACAGAACAGAACAGAACTTTATTCTCAAGGAGTCACACATGTGACATCGAGAAATACATTAGGTTACAGGAAAAATATATACAAATGGTACCACACACACAGCACACGAGAGTGACATAAGACACAGCAAGTCAATTAGCACGCCGAGCCCCGCGTCTCCGTACACAGGTAATCAGGCAGGTAGCACAGATTATCACCTGCGCGACTTGATTAGTGCCCGTCCGCGTAATTACCCTGTGATTTCACCGATATGCTTCCAATATCCACACCCGGACATGCCAAATCAGAGAGGCGGACACCAGCGTAGTTGTTTACAACAACTGTCCGTGTGATTGACATCTGTTTTGATGAAATCGACATATTTTCCTGTCGATACTCTTTGATTGTTGGCAGACAATGCGACAAATCCAATCCTATAGGTTATAGCAGATCAAATCGCCAGTTACTTGTATCTGTCTTGTGTAGCTAGACACACTTTTGTAATGGTGAAAACTGCCGTGAATGAGTTAAGTTTCTTGGCGACAAAATGCACATAATAACCACTTACGTTGACCTCGACTAGGATTTAAAAATATATATATAAATTCGGAGAAAGAAAAGAATGCAATTCAATTAGATGTTTCTTGTACAAAAATAAAAAAAATAACGATATGGAGCTGTATTAGAGAACAATGCATACATAGTCTTATTAATGGATACATAGTCTTATTAATGTTAACGTTGAATTCTCTACATTTGCTGTAAACACAAATACAGATATTTGTTTCCCTGTGAACAATATGACTTAATTCAGTTCACAGGGAAAGTATTTCAGTTATATATTGCTAAATACAGTTAGTGGTATGTCAAGAAAATTATAAATGTTTGGTAGCGGTACGCACGCACGTTAAATGATTGGTTTACTATGCCAGCTACATTCACGTTTATTTTTGACAATTTAATATAAAGAAAAATAGATTAACTGGATTATTAATTATACTTCTACTGCTTTGTGGTATTGTGACAAATACATAGAAGCACAAACGTTAGTTGTACAACATTAAGTACGATTCATACTGTCTGACAGGGCGCGCACTCACACACACACACACACACACACACACACACACACACACAGACACACAGCCATATTCAAAATATTTCTGGAGAACAGAAGTTAAAGATTTTCAGAGGCTCCTTTCATATAAATATTATACCCATCAGTAGTAGAATTTATTAAAAATAATTTACTTTCACCCTCTGAGACTATGGATAGTCTAGCTCATCTCCATACCTCTTCCAATGCTTAGGCTCTTGTTAATGTGATTATAATGGTATCAGGTTACACTAGTTGGGTAAGGCAACAGGACCCCTGACAGTGCCACTGTCCGTATAAACAAATAGGGAGATAAGGGTGATGATAGACAAGCCCAAAATTGGGCTGGAGCTCCGGGTTCGACTATAGACTGAATACAACTGTTTTGATACGAGCATGTAAAACCCAGGGAACAAAGAGACCTCTCTGCTACAGGTGACTACGATTTCCTGTGGATATGTCCTGTCCATACCAGACCTTCCTGGATATATACAGTAGATCAAATATTGGTGAAATAGAATAGGCCATCTCATTACTTCTGACATTGGAGTTCAAGCTTGATTCTAGTCCTCCGACTACTGGCTTGTTGGTACAAATTACTTTCTTTGCTATTTAATGAAATTCCAGTAATGCCTATAAGTTAACATTGAAGTACCTGTGACCCTCATCATCATCACCAATGCAGATAACAAACATAAGAATCTGTAGCCAAGGGAAATAAAATCTACATAATTTATCACCACAGTCAGTCACAAACACATTAATCACAGGAATATAGCCAAATACGTCAACCCATTGTAAATTTCATACTGGGGAGGAATCTTGGACATCAGCATTTAGGGTTAATAGCTTCATAAAGTAAACAGTCATCACTTTCAGTGGACAATAAACAGACTGTAAACCTGTATCAAATAGCTCGTTAATGTTGTTTGGTTTTAAGTCGAAGACCATGGTCGTCAACATCACATGGTGTTTTTCCTCTCCAGATGTATTATAAATCATCGATATCTGTCACACCACATCCCTGGACAAATGTGATAGACTTGATAGATGTGATCGTGTGCATGTGACCTTCCAGTGACGTGATGGACATGACTGATGTGATTGTGGTCACAGGAACTTAATACAAGACGGAGGGTTTGGAATTCTCAATCACATTTCAATAAAGGTCATGATGTACAATGTTACATGATATACAACATATTGTAGTGATTCTAATGAGGGTTAGAAAGCATAGTGGCACATCCAAATAAATTCATCATACCAAGACAACATATATATAGTGGTTTCATTTAAAACAAATGAAATAGCTGGATAAATAATTAAACCTAGCAAACAAAAAACTACAAAGAGTTATTGTGTAAAATTACTAAAATGAAAAGGTTTCTATATTTATATGAAACACATATCTCGAGACCACACGATATTGTTCTATAAATATAAATACTGCCCTTAGACAAGTTAATCATCTGGTTCAGTAACGATAAGCGACATCACTGATACTTATAGCCAGTTTTGTATGACAAATGACCCATGGCTGCCTATAGTGATTATCCCCGGTGAATTGTACTGTAGAATGTCTAAGCTGGCAGTTCAAAGTGACACAGGTGATGACCTTGTCCATGTGGTCAGTGTGCTCTACTGTGGCTGGGCTGGGCAGTAGTGGGAGCACTTAAAGCATCTGCCAGTATTTCATAGGTATATGTATATGTTTTGTGATGGGAGGAAAACCTGCAATAACTAGCAGGGGAGGAGACTGCTCTCTCTCTCTCTATCTTTCTCTCTCTCTTCGTCTCTCTCTCTCTCTTCCTGTCTCTCTCTCTCCTCTATCTCTCGCCTCTCTCTCCTCTCTCTCT
>JAULBP010012662.1:0-14000 GCA_032355345.1 Lepetodrilus pustulosus
ACAATTAGCCGCACAATTTGCCGCACAATTGACAATTTCTGCCGCACAATTGACAATTTCTGCCGCACAATTTGACTGAAAATGCCGCACAATTTACCAAAACTTGCCGCACAATGCCAGATGCCCTGGTTATTTGTCATATTTGTGATACTATTATTATAAAAGTTGGAAATTCTATTCCCCCCCCCGCACAATAATTTTGTAATCATGGTAATAGAAAATAAATTGAATTAGCAATCAAAATCAAAATATCATTTATGTAATTATTAATTAAAACAGTTTGTGCAGTAATAAAAAAAATCTAATTCAGTAGATAATTGGACATATTCAGCATTTTCAATATTTATCAATTTAGATAATTTATTATAATAATGCTTTATTGTTTGACTTTATCAGAATATTTATGAATTAAACATGATCAGTGTGTTTTACTTTTATCCTGTTTTCTAATAATATTTTCTCTATTTCAGATAGTAGCAGCCAAAAACAATCAAAATGTCGATGTATCCATCACTTGAAGATATGAAAGTTGGCCAAATGGCAGCGGTAAGTAACTTGAAATTGAATAAATTACCAGTTTAGGCCATTTTTATTGTGGATAGTATAACTACCGTAATTACCCTAGTAATTTGAACAGCAGAAAATAATTAAATTTGTAGCTGTTCGAATTATTAGAAAAAGATGAAAATTGAAAATGATAAAAATATAAAATATGGTTGTAATTTGTAAGTCAAAATTTGTATTCTAAAAGTTGATTTTCATTAAGGTATAATGGTTATGAAATTATATGAAAGGAGCTAATAAAAAAAACCTATTAAAATTAAAATCATAATAAAAGCATCACAAATACATTAACTAATTTATTAATGGTTCTTTAATTTATTAATGAATTAATTAATTATTCGCCTTTTTTTTTTCTCAGGCTCAGATTAAACACGAGCAGCAGATGTCTGGTGGTCCACCTGCTGTGGGATACCCTCATCCCCCAGGCCCTGCATACCCCCACCCCCAGGGCACCCCGTCCCCCCACCCCACAGACTCGGGCTCGTCCATGTACCCCTCACTGTCCGAGTACATGGGTCTCCAGATCACCCCTCAGATGGTCTCCAGCATGGCAGTGGCGCCGACAGCACCGTCGCAGGTAGGTGGCGCTCTCAGCAGGGGCGGGTAACTCTTGTACGGACAGATCTCTGTTATGTCCTCTCTAGGGTGGCATTAACCCTTTCCACAGCTCTTTAGGGCACAACCCTGGATTAGGAGTACAGTATCCCCTCGATATAACACGGGCCGATACACCGAGGATTTGTATATAAGGTGGGGGTCAGACGTGGATCCCATTTTTAATTTTATTTACCTGTACTATCATATAAGGCCAACTTCAGCGTTATATCAAGGGGACACTGTAATTGAATCTGAAATGTTTTATTACCAATGCTGCTTCATGAGGAAAAGAAATTCCATCTGTTTGAAAATTAATCTACATTTGTTAGTATTACATGTATTAGCAATTGCAGCAAATTTACATTTTAAAGAGTCCTGGCAAGTTTAAATTACAAAATGTCTTATTTTTTAAAATAAATTTCTTAACATTTACCAAATTTAGATTTTTAAAATTTCTTAAAGTTTTAACAAATTGTCGTTTAATATGGACTAGTAATATTTATTGTGTTATTGTTACAGATTGCTGTTCGACAGAGTGGCTCAGGGCACATGCAAGTTGCTCCGATCACAGGAAACAATGCGGGTCTTGCCCGGGCCGAGATCAAACAAGGTGTGCGAGAAGTTAACGTGTGCAAGGATGGATCTGGGAAGATTGGCCTCCGTGTCAGGAATGTGAACAATGTGAGTGGCAGCTAAATACAATATGTCTTTGATGCTTTTGTTTCTAGGGCAGTTGATTACAATTTGAGAATTTAATTTGTATGAATCTGTGTACTATTTTGAGGATACCACAAATGCAATTCTTTATTCGGTATATCTTTATTGTGGAAGCATGGGTCTTGTTCTACAGAAAGATTGTAGCATTATAAGAGTTGTAACCTCTATACAGTAGTATCGAGTTACAATTCTTGTAGACCTACTATCGTTTTGTGGACCGGTCCTATGATATAATATTTAGCATAGCTTTACCTAATATTTAATACATTTTAAACTTGTACACTTTCGAAAAAATTAGGTTCTTTTTTCTATTTGTAATTTTCTATTTGCTTCCAAATGTTTACCAAATCTTGAACCAAATAGGAAAAACTTTAAGAAGTAACCAAAACAAGTTTTAAAAATCTAAAAAAAAATTATAATTAAGTAACATGATAGTGATTACCGATATTTAAATGTTCTGTAAACGTCATGCTGTAACTCTGTTTGTTTCCAGGGTTTGTTCGTGTGTCTGGTACAAGACAATTCCCCGGCGGCGCTGTCAGGCCTGAGGTTCGGCGACCAGATCCTGCAGATCAACGGCCAGACAGTAGCTGGCTGGGACACAGACAAGGCACACAGTTTCCTCAAGAAGGCGTCGCCGGAGAGAATAACAATGGCTGTCAGGGACAGGTGAGAATGCTGCTGTTGTTATTAAAACAGGCCCTGGGAACCATTGACATGGGTGAAAAACTATTACAGGGGGAAATAATAAAGAGAGAGAGAGATAAAAATAAGAAAGGAGAAAAAAATAAATAAATGAAAATATAAAAAAAAATAGAATGATTAGAAATAGAAAAGAAAATACCTGGCCCCGAGATTATGAGTACAATTTCATGCTCAAACTCAAATTTTTATTGGGATTTACAAACAAAACTTGAAAATATTGAAAACTGAAAAAAATAAAATTAGTTTGGAAAGTCATCTTGTATCTATTTAAAACCTTTTATTATTATTATTGTTATTATTATTAGTATAATTGTTGTTAAAATATCTTCATTTGGCTGCAGGCCTTTCGAGAGGACCATCACAATGCAGAAGGACAGCAACGGCTACATCGGATTCGTCTTCAACAACGGCCGGATCAAGTCGATCGTCAAAGACTCGTCGGCTGCCCGTAATGGTGTTCTCACTGACCACCAGCTGACCGAGGTCCACGGCCAGAACGTCATCGGCATCTCCGACAAAAAGATCGGAGAAATCATCGACGCCGCTGGCAGAACCATCACAATCACCATCGTTCCCTGCGTCATCTATGAGCACATCATCAAGTGGTGAGTTACCTCCCTTGTCTGTGTATGGATGAAACGTTCCTGCAGTGATATAGAGCATTTTTACGATTATTTACAACGCCATATCACTGAAATAGTCAAGTGTAAGTAAAAGATTCCCGATGACATTTAGCAGTACACTGAATATAAATTTTGGAGATGTGAGTGAGTGAGCGGTTTTTAATTTATTACAAAATGACCAAGAATCATTAATATTGGAATCGTATGAACAAAACAATACTAACAATGTACTTTTTGTCATCATTGAAATATTTCTAAATAGGATATCATAATATTTTCAATTTTTTGCATTTCAGCATGGGAAACAGTCTCTTCAAGAAAATGGACCATTCCATTCCTGAAGTATAACCTGCAAGAAAATGGATCGTTTAATTCTGAAGTATAACCTGTGAACTAAATAGATTCTATTCAAGGACAATCCTGAATTTGTAGAAAAACCTGGAATATAAGTGATGTCTTGCCCATAAGGCATACAAATAGTTATACTCAACAAAATTCGGTAAGGATAAGAAGCCATTTTGGATATATAATATAAATTTAGCACCATATTCTTTTAACAACAAAGAGTACCCAATTGTCTACAGGCTCCTGGTACTCTTCGAGATAGATCGGAAGATGAATGGGACCAGATTCCTAAAATTGAGTCTCCCCACTAAATATTTGCCAGCCCTTAATTAATTTTGTTGAGCATATATCGTGCATGTACTTACAAGAATGCTCTGATGTACTTGCTATGTTTACCTTTATATACACTGTTGTACATACATACTATCTTGTGATATGAAAATACTATAGAAAACTGACATAGCAATTTGGACCAACTGTACGAAAAGAATCTAAGATTTCCATCTATATTTAACATGTTAATTTCTTTCATCGAGCCACTATGTGTAGAATTTCTAGTCATGTCGATCCAAATCATGGGCTCCAATTTGTACTAAAGAGCAGGTGTATTGATAAACCCTAGGTGGGCATTGTCTTCTGGCTGCTGAAACTATAAACTTAATGATGTATGGAACTGTGAGATATTAATACAATATCACAACAAATTTTCATAATACATGTACTAAAATCTATCATGATACATAATATGTTTATGGGGTAATTATGTGTTTTTTTATGTGTCTAGAATGTTTTTAAAATTATTGTATTGTAATCGATATCTAGTATAATAATTATGCACTGTCTCAAGATTATTTTCACTTTAACCCTCTCCCTGCTGAATTGGACAAAAACACTGCTCTCTAGGGCATATCTTGTTGCCTCCAGCATGGAGAGGGTTAATATATGAATTGTCAAAAATTAATATTGAAGATGTAGTTTATGGTCCATATTTGATATAAATCCATTTATTATGATGTATTGACTTCAAGTGAAGCTTGTATCTTGTATATCTGTTATTAGTCATAAGTGATTGCATGTTTATCATAATGCGTAATATTTCTGTCTGGATTCGTTCAATACGACGGTGGGGTTATCCGAGGATACTGCGGATATCTATGACAAATACTTCCATATCATTATTCTCTTTATAGATCTGAACCACCCGATAGTTAAACGCTTCTCAAACAAACCACACCAGCAATACTGATTTGAGTTGCAAGCAAATCTAGAGATTACTGTTTACAATAGATCCATCTTAATCATATCAACTAAATTATTTCTATTGTTTTATTCGTGTACTTAACGCTTTTGTCATTTTGTTGTCGAGCAATATTGTGTTAATCATCATGTGGAAATAGCTTTAGAAGTCTATTGTCGTTGAATGTATGGGTGAAATATTCCTGCAATGACATAAATGGAGATTCTCACCCAAGTGTCTTGGAATATAAAATATTTCAACACGAGTCATGAAAATGATTAAATCCGAGGCTTTGATATTCCAAGAAATGAGGGTGAGATTCTATTTATCACCCAATAACATTTTAAAGCCCTAAGAAGAAAAATGGCACATCATCTAAAAGAATTTACAGTGAAGCTGCTGTGCATTTGCACTGTGGCATCGTAGCAATGCTGTGACGTCGCAATGGTAGCGATGAGATCACAATATTAGACCAATCAAATAGTTAGGTTAAGAGATATCTACAGTGAGTGAGTGATTATGGAGTTTTGACGTCCCTGCGGGAATCTTTCACCCATTTGCGACGATGATAGCTACAGTACTGATATCACAATGGTAGAACAATCAAATAAACCACTAATTGAGTCAAACGAGATTTACCCGGTAGTCCTGTAGATGTAGAGTATTGGGTGATAAGGGAATAAATCAATCATATTAAGATGTCTTTGATCTCAATTTTTCGATTTTTTGAGTTGTGAGTTTGTTTTCCTTTTAGCATCGTAACATTAAAGTTGTACAATCAAAGAATATGCTCGGTGCCTTCAGTCCATTCAGGTAGCGTCATTCTAGCAACAGAATGGGGGTAATTTCATATACAAGGAATCTGTTCATAAACGCCACAAAGCAAACCGTCACTCTGATGTTTCTTTCATTGCACATTTAAATGGACCAGTTATCTTCTCTTGGGATTTATTTTATCTCTTCGACCACCATCACCACCACCACCACCTTCCCCTCTCATGCTGTCGATCGACAAGGGCTCAAAATTGATTTAATCAGTTTAGAAAATTAATTTTGTGAAGAATTAATAGTTGCCCCAGGTCCCGAGTTTCACAAAAGGGTTGTACTGTAGTCGTGGCCTAATTTGGTGTGTTCCCCATGCTTTTACTATAACAGGAAATGACGTATATCTAGATTTAAACCCGGTCTAGGGATACAACGCTTTCATGAAATGCAGCCCAGTTCTTTTAGATTGGTACATAACTTACACCGTCATTCATCGAGAATTCTCAAATTATGACAAAATATTGTCTTTGCATGTAAATATTGCTTCACTATTGGTAATTTTATTTCTGCCAATTTATTTCAATACCAAATCTTGCAGTGTGTTCTATGCATATTTTAGTTATTGTTCAAATTGTGATACTGTTACATACATTTATTTGATGTTTGTATATATGTTTTTGAACCTTTGTGTTGAAAAGTTGTTGTAATGATGTCTATATACAAAACGTGCTAAAGTTGACATTTGTATTTGCAAAATTGTGTACAATTAATGCAATTCATTTTATATATAATTACTTGTGCTCCTGGTGAGCATGGAAGAATAAATCATTCTAATCTCATTGAAATGTCTTGTTTTGTCCCAAAAAACTCACAAACAAATTGCCACATGAAGTTGGAATACAGTCAATGGTACCTACCATAACTGATACACTTTTCATTTCCATCAGTTTTACTAGTACAGTGCTCCCTTGATATAACACGGTTCGATACACCGCGGATTCGGATATAAGGCGGGGTCAGACGTGGATCCGATTTTTACTTTTGTTATTTACCTGTACTATTGTATAAGGCAGGTACTATGTCATGGACCCCAACTTTAGCGCTTTATCGAGGGGACACTATTGAAAGAATGCAGTGGGAATATTTCACCCATACGTGTTGTCACAATTGAAAGAAGTGAACATAAAATGATGCTACTGGTACTATTCCTTGCATTTACAAATGTTCCCAAGTTAACATAATTACAAGATATCATTGTACTATTGCAAGTTATTGCATTGCATTCCATTGGCAATGACATATCCCTTTTATATAATTATCTGAAACAATAATGTCGGAGCAAAAGGTATCGAGTTCAAATCCCGGCCCACGGGGGCCCGGCTTCAATTTAGCAGAAGTTACATTTCTGACGCGATATTGATAGGATGCACTTTCTGTAGAGTGGCACTACAGTTATCATCCTTGGTCTGTCCGTACCAGCCGGTGCTTGCAGGTTTACTGCAACATTTCGCGCTACAGATGTGGGTTTCCTCCTGCCCTAAACTGACAAGTCGTGATGTTAGTGAAAGATTCTGGAAAGCGACTATAATCCTCATTACAAAAAAACAACAAAAAACTAAGGGCAAGAAATAAGGGAAGCACTGTTGAAGAACATGAATTATGGAGGTGGTAGTGTTATGATGTGGCATTGCCATGTTTGGTACAATAGAACACTCAAAAACTCAGTACCAACTTAGTCATCATCATTTATATATTTATATATGTAGTGTGCAATGATTTTATATATTATGTATTTTATATGTTTTGATTTGGATAAATATGCCAAACATTCTGTTGCAGCTAAGCATCAAGATCAATGAACTTGAAAACAAGCGGCAGTTCAAGTGTAACTGGATCAGCAGCGATCTCAAGGAAGATGTACGTAAATATTGTTCAATACTATTGAAGGTTTTCAAACCCACTCGGGTCAATGGCTGCACAATGAGAAGCTATATCTCCCCTGCTTCATGGGTACACAAGTGTTGGTATAGGCGAGGTTCTGGCTGCGAGGTAGAACTCGCCGACTCTCGTGGGTAGACCCAGTATTCCCTCCCACCATATCCACGTTACTGAAATACCTTACAAATCTCTATATAGTAATGGACAGAAAATGAGATGTGTTGATAATACTTTTTAACACTAACTTTAATTAAAATTAATTATTTTCTACAAAGTCTGTCTGAAATGGGTTGAGTGTAGTTACAACACTGTTATCTGTTGTCCTAGGCATCGTTGCTCGAAGTTATTTCATCCACTATGAGACCATAGCGCTCTCGTAAGTGCATGAATCTTTTCACGAAACTCTTATCTGCTAATAGACTGGTAGCGCTCTCTTAGCAGTGTATTAGCTATATGGCAAAGAGAACGCTACCAGTCTTAGTAGATAAGCCAGCTTTGTGAAAGGATACCCTGGATGAGAGTGGTAATGGTTTCATAGTAGATACGAGAGCTTCGCGAAACGATACCCTGGCGGTCTGGTGTTATTGCGAGAGTCAGTGGACTAATCACCGTTTTCCGTGTTGACAGAAGGAGATGGTGCTGTACCCCAGCAAGAACGGGAAGGTGTGCGAACTGCTGGAAGAAGCCAAGAAACAAGTCACCATGTCCGAGCAGTCCTCCGGAAAACTCAGGTCAGAATAATCGCCTTTCTTTTAAAAACTCAAAACTGAGCTGAAATTTGACTCCAGTATGCTTCAATGAGTCCATGGGAGAAATAAATCGCAGCTGAGCAAAAATCTCAATCTCAAACTCAAGTTTTATTTTGGGAAATCAGGGGCCTGGGTATCTCCTGTACGAGACATGCGTGTACATCAGTGGTAAGAGGACGGCGTTGCTATGCTTTGCAGTTAGGCTGGTTTGTACAGCGGTCGTGGACCTCCCCCATACATGTTGCGCCTTGTCTCAGGTTACTGGAGATCATTGGCTACAAGATCTTCGCGGTGCAGAAGGAGGACATTCCACTGGACTGCCTGAACGCCACAGGGACCAAGACGTATCGGGTGGAGGAGATCCCGAAGGACGACGAGACGACGGGAGAGGACGAGCTGTTGCTGCCCGTAGCTCACTTCTACAAGGTACTCCATCTCGTGTCCTACGCTAGTTGAAGCATAGGTTCTCAGTAGTTCATCTCGTAGAGTTTACCTCGATGAGCACACAATGGCCATATTTGATCGAGGCTCGAGGGTCTAGTCATGTATTAGCACAAAAACTGTTTTTCTTGTAGACTCCTACATATACATATCAGCACCAAAGCTGTTTTTGCACTTATCATATCAGATTTGAATTATCTCCCCTGACTATCCTGAATCAAATATGGCCAAATAATGATTATTACCATTCTGAACACAATTCTTGATGCTACTCATGGTAGTTGATAACTGGGTGTTATTAGACATTGAGTGTACTGTTGTTGTATTTACAGGAGGTCTTCTCAACGTTTGGTATTCCGTTCTTGTTGAAGATTAAACATGTAGGTATACGCCACAATTTGTGTACCATATAACACTTGATCCAATTGAACAATTTCGTAGCCAAGTCCATGTTAAATGTCCGGCAAGCATGCGGGAAATAGAGTTGATCCAAGATGTTCCCTATAACGTTTGACCAGCAGTTCACCTTATATCCGAATACAAAGTTGTCACCTGCGTTATGCTTGCTTTGCTAGAATCTGTTGGACATGGTTGCATCCAGCCTTAATAGTATTGATCTGGTCATGCTTTTACTAAGAGACTGGTAGCGCTGTCTTTGCTGATAGCTTATACACTGCTAAGAGAGTGCTACCAGTCTCTTAGTAGGTAAGAGAGTTTCATGAAAGGATACCCTGTATCCTGTTGACTGGTTTCTATCACTATCTAGGAATTTGACAATTTGTGATATCTTAAATGAAAGATTTCTTTGGAAGAATGGTAGCAAAATGTTGTAAAACCAGTTCCAATGTTCACACGAGTTTAATACTTCAGTGAATTGATGATCAGTTCTTAAATAGTCAAGTTATTTGATTTTATCTTTTCAGAATGAAGCTTTCTCGGCTGTCAAAGAGAGGATACGCAAGAAAATTGACATTTCAGAAAAGGAGTTTGAGAAGGTATATAAGCTGAAAAAAACATTCATATTTGAAACCCATACTTTTATTTATTATTTTTTTTAATGGAGTTTAGAGTCGCTTTCTAGAGTCTTTCACTAACATCACGACTTGTCAGTTTAGGGCAGGAGGAAACCTGCAACATCCATAGCGCTGAATGTTGCAGTAAACCTGCGAGCATGGCTGTTACTGACAGACCAAGTGCCATACTACAGACTGCATCCTATCAATATCGCGTCAGAAATCAGTGATATGTAATAGTTATATGTAATAGTTATATGTAATAGTTATATGTAATAGTCATATGTAATAGTCATATATAATTTTTTGTTTGTAATGGGGTTTATAGTCGCTTTCGAGAATCTTTCACTAACATCACAACTTATCAGTTTTAGGGCAGGAGGAAACCCGCAACATCCGTAAACGCTGAATGTTGCAGTAAACCTGCGAGCATCGGCTGGTACTGACAGATGATAACTGTAGTGCCACTCTACAGACAGTGCATACTATCAATATCACATCAGAAATGTAACTTCTGAGAAATTGATGCTGGCTCCCAGGGGTAGGATTTGAAATGTAATAGTGATATGCAATAGTGATATGTAATTGTGATATGTAATAGTGATAATTAGGTAATAGTGCTATGTAATAGAGGTATGTAATAGTGATCTGTAATAGTGATGTGTAATAGTGCTATGTAATAGTGATATGTAATAACAATAATTATGTAATAGTTATATGTAATAACAATAATTATGTAATAGTGATATTTAATAGCAATAATTATGTAATAATATGAAATAGCAATAATTATGTAATAGTGATATGTAATAACAATAATTATGTAATAGTTATATGTAATAGCAATAATTATGTAATAGTTATATGTAATAGCAATAATTATGTAATAGTGATATGTAATAGTGATAATTATATAATAGCGATATGTAATAGTGCTATGTAATAGTGATTATATAATAGAGATATGTAACAGTGGTATGTAATAGTGATATGTAATAGTGATATGATTATTTTGTTTTTTTACTTTTTCAATTAGGTTTAGAGTTGCTTTCTAGAATCTTTCACTAACATCACGACTTGTCCGTTTAGGATAGGAGGAAACCTGCAACATAATTATCCATAGTGCTGAATGTTGCGAGCACTAGCTGGTACTGACAGACCAAGGATGATAACCGTAGTGCCACACTACAGACAGTGCATCCTATCAATATTGCTTCAGAAATGTAACTACTGCGAACATTGATGCCGGGCCACCGGGGGTAGGATTTGAACTCAGTACCTTTTGCTCCGAAGTACAACGTTCTACCAATTCGCTACATCCCGCCCCAATAGTGATATGTAATAATAGTTCTATGTAATAGTGCGTGTAATAGAGATATGTAATAGTGTTATGTAATAGTGATATGTAATTTTCATATGTAATAGTGATATGTAGTAGAGATATATAATAGTGATAATGTTACTCAAGTGAAAGGTATGTAATTTGGTGGTATACAGTAACTTACTGTGAGTAAGTGATAAGCATAGATTTAGTGGTGAAATGGTAAGTATGGTTTTGAGTAGTAAGTGGTAGATTTGAACTTAAATCACAAGTGGTATATTAAGTTATGGATTAATGTAGTAATTAAATGGTAAATAGTTGGGATGGATTTGCCTGGTAAGTGTTACTTTGACTTAAGTGGTAAATATGTAATGTAAGTGATAAACATCTTGAGTAAGTCATGGATTTAAGTAGGAAATGGTAAATATGAACTTGAGTGGTAAGGATGGATTTGATTGGAAAGTGGTAACTATTGACTTGAAGCATATATTGTAAGTTTGGATTTCTGTGCTAATTAAGTGGTAAGTATGGAATGAAGTGGTAAATACTTAGTGCTAAATGGTAAGTATGGATGAGTGGTAAGTGACAAGCAAAGACTTGAGTTGTAAGTGCTAAGTAACTAGTCAGTGTAGATACGGATGCACTACTACAAAGAATGAGAAGTGACAAGCACTACGTGGTTGTAAGCGGTATAGATGAGACAAGTGGGCGGGTGGCGCCACCTAGTGCTGACCTGGCTGGTGAGGCGGGCGGGGGAGGCAGTGACGGAGTACATGCTGTGCTCCTGGGTGAGAGAGGTGGAGGGGCGCGGGGTGGAGGGGTCCTTCACAACCTGCTCCGTCACAAACACCTCCGCACACCGGATCAGCGCCTCGAAGAACTCCAGGAACGTCATCTGTGGACAGAGCTCAGACTTTACTCGCTACACAGACATTAGGTTGTATTCCAGAAATAGAGCAAGCTTTTCCATATTCTGTAAATATCATGTAAGTATCTTGTATTCGTTTCTAAGTTGTATATTTTCTTCTATCTTAATATATTGTATACATCGTCACCTGAGAAACCGGTTGTTCTATCTCCACTTCTTTTCAAAATCGGGTTAGAGTCATTATATTAATTTTCAGGTGGATTTCTTTCATTTAAATTTTTTTCGTGTGGAAAATGGCAGGGAAACACATTTTTCACAAAATCTGTATTGTTCTATCTCCACAAATTTAGCGCTTGCTAACTTCCAGATTGTTCTATGTCCTTGACCAATGAAAAGCACGAATGGTGTCACATGACTTGGAGATAGAACAATCTAATTCTAAACTTCACATCGAATGGTGAGTGAGATAAACGGTTAGTTCTTATCAGTTTGTTGTAAAATGCTATATTTAATTGTTAAGTAGACATATTACCATATAAAGAGTTATTTACATATGGATATACTACAGTTACTGAAAGCATATCTCCACAAGACAGTTGTAAACTTTGTGTTGGAGATAGAACATTCTGGCTCCAAACATGTGTGGTTACTGCCAAGCATAAATAAATAATTAAATGATCAACATTCCGAGCAAATTTTACTATAGTTATCAATCGATTTTATTGACATGAATAGGCTTATACATAGGGAAAGGGGCTCTATATTGGGCATGTTTTTTTGTAATGGTCATTGTGTCTCAGTTGACCGCTGAATGCATTGTACATTGATTGAACATGGTAGAGGAGATTAAAAAGAAGAAATTACAACAAATAAGTCTTGTCTTATAGCGTCAATATTTATAGAAACTGCAAAAACGTTTTTGGAAAGTGCCCCAATTAAGGGAGATTATTCCTAACTTTGGCCATGATGTGCTTAAATTGGCCATATTGAATATGCTTTCTTTAGTTTATTATGTCTTTAATGCCCAATATAGAGCCCCTTCCCCTATATACTAGTATATGTTACAGTTAATGTGTATTATCAGGTAATCTGTATATTACCTGATTTCTCTCATTCAATTTTTAAAAAGCCTGAAATGACAAAATGGTTCCCGTTAATAGCCAGATATAAGGGCACGAGTTTGATGAAAGAAAATTACGATTTTTGTTTTATATGTATTCACACAATATTACATGCATTTCTATTATTATTCACACAATATTGTATGAATGCCTATACCGATTTACACATTACCTTAATTTTATTTCATCAAACTCTTGCCATTCCATCTGGCAATTAAAGGGAATCATTTTATCATTTTAGTTTTTTTTTTACAAATTGACTTAGTGAACAGAAATTCAAAGAAAAAAATCAGGTATTACAAATTATAGTCCAGTGGTTTAGGTCATTTTTTTTAACGCGCTCGTGACACTCTGTATTAAAGCATGAAACTTTGCAGACTTATTGGGAATAATATGTATAAACAAAATCAAGGGTGGTGCCCGATTTGGGTGACTCTTCTAAATATTCAAGATGACCGCCAAAATACTAATGCAATCTAGTGGCTGAGCTAAATATCGTGGCACGCAGGATTAAAGGGCATGATATTTTGCACATTTACTACAAATAATATGTGTACACTTAAAAAGTGGTAGTTCCCGGCTTTGGTGATCTACATTTTTCCAGTACAAATTGTTATACGCTGGATAAAAGCTTGATACTAAATGCCACTTACTGGGAGTACTGTAACTAGGGTTGGGTATTGTGGAACATTTTGTATTGCGATTTGTGAACGTGTACTACAATACGTATTGCAATATATTGCACAACAGAATTTCAATAATTCAATCAATCAATCAATCAATCAATAAAAAACCTCTCATCTGCTCATGCTGTGTATTAATGCTTTACTTTATGTCCTGTTTAAATCATTAAAATACATATTCTTTTAATGGGGTATGGCTTAAACGTCCAACCACCAAAACGTCCAAAAGTAAGTTGGCTATACACACACACACACACACACACACACACACACACACACACACACACACACACACACACACACACACACACAC
>JAULBP010012773.1:0-13997 GCA_032355345.1 Lepetodrilus pustulosus
TAATTAATATAATTCTTAATAAAAGCGTTACGGAAGTATCACATCGATTTGCTATAGGCGCTGTCACATTTTATGCAATATATTGTTTCGTATATTGCCGATGTCCTCCTTTCCTTGCGTCGTCCTTGCGTCTCTTTGGCAAGGAATCGTGTTGTTCTGTCTATAGCTGTATTTGTCGATACATTTGTGTGTGTATATTTTCATTCATAAAAATTATTATATACAAACTGTAGATGGACTCAGAATCTGTGTATGTATATATTGACGATAGTATACTACGTTATTATTATTTTTTGGCTTACGGAGCTAAACTATGTTAAGCAATATCATAGTTTTACAATGAAATATATACTGCGAAGCAAACGAAAGCAATTATAATGAATTCAAAATGGTTTATTATTCTGAACACTTTAGGATTACCGTTTGTTTTACCCATTTTATATCTACTTCGTGGAACCATTTTCAAGCTGAATATAAATTATCAGAATGTATCGGTATTGCTTTTTAATGCATGTTATGTAAATATTCAATCTCTCTAAACTATCAACCTATTTGTCTCAGCAAATATCAGATAATAATACTATCTATTAACACACACTGATGCATGCTAAATAGAGCTACATAATATATACATTTTAATTTAAGACTAAATACATTAATTACTGGGATATATAGAAATAGACTAAGAGGCAATTGTAATAAAGCCGTAATAAGTGGCTCTAAAGAGCAGATTTGAAGCACATCAAGGATGGGGATTGTTTTGTGGCAGATGGAAGACAATTCCACAG
This sequence comes from Lepetodrilus pustulosus, assembly GCA_032355345.1. Lineage (NCBI taxonomy): Eukaryota > Metazoa > Mollusca > Gastropoda > Lepetellida > Lepetodrilidae > Lepetodrilus > Lepetodrilus pustulosus. Next base: position 789 of record JAULBP010012773.1, read on the forward strand.
TGTAGCGGCTGCATGGCCGAAAGAAGGATTTACAATGTATTATGTGTAATAACTGTAGTAGAAAAACTACGTTTCATTCTTCTAGAGAACTCGTAGATCATGACACAACGTTGATCTTTTAGCAATGAGTAAATTGTATTAATTACTCCCGAGTGTGTGTTATTTAGAGTACGATATGCTATTATACGCAAAACACAATAGTCCTAGTCGGTTATATTGCTAAAACAGTTCTTCACTCTATCCATCATCATCTTAACTAACTTAGCAGGAATATAATTATCTTATCAGTACCCCACCTTCGTAATACTACTTCACGATTACGTTCGCCTGCGCACAGTATAGCCCGTGCAGTTTCCACAACATCCCATAGTAGTAATAAGCCGTTGTTTGACCGTTAAATACGTAAAATTACAAGAATAGTCCACAAGGTTAACAGAAATGATAAAGTATTTTTTTCCTCCGAGTTCGTTTCAACCCTTGCTATCTGGTAACGTGTGGGGAACGATGGAGCCTATCCCCACCCGAATCTCGCCGCCAAACCGCCAGTATACACAAACATCTTAAAAGCTATGATAATGGATTACAGAACAAAAGTTCCATGAAGTCGCAGTCCATTAAATAATCGTTGCCCAGCTTTGACTGATGTGAATAAGGAGCCGTGTGTTAGCTCCAGCCACGCCCCTCTCGTTCACGTCATAATGGCCACTTGGTGAAACCACGCCCTCTATTGACGAGTAAATTACACGGGTGTATGGGACGGATTGCAGGCAGACGAGCCGAGTCGCGGGCTTAACTCTTGATACGGAATATTGTTTCTCCGCTCCTCATTCCATTTCTATTTTCTCGAAGAAATCTAAGCGTATCGATCGCCTTTCTTGATCAATCAGTTCGAGATTAGCCTAACTGTCGATCATCCATCCGTGACGTCACCTAACCACTCCCTCCTAGACCAAAGTAGGCGGAGTTAGCGGAGATAGTTTTCGCCTAGTGGTCGTTTTGCGCGTGCGCAATATTGGGTAGGTCAGAATTGGTTTTGACGGACGGTATAGAAATCTTGAGAAGAGTCGATGGTCTACAGTGCTGTACTTGAAGCTCTGAGTGTCTGCACATCACACAGAGCTTGTCAACATCACTGGACTAGCTTTGGGTGTCCGGCCGACCACCCCACGTCTATAGCACAACGGGTACGTCGAGGCCTTAGCGCGGGCCTATGTCTCTCTCGCATTGGAGTGCGGCGATGTCCCTGAGTCCTAAACATACGACACCGTTTTCAGTCACAGACATACTCTCGCCACTGGACCACGAAAACTACAAGAAGACCACTATCGAGGCGGCCATCCCGCCGCTGACTCCGTACAGAAACTCGCAGCACCCGCAAACTATGGCCGGAATGGGAGGGATGGGAGGCATGGGGGTGCCGGTTACCAACCCCTACCACAACTACGTCCCCCCGCTGTCGCATCACACCGGGTCGTTCCCGTCGCAGTACTGTCAGGGTTCGGATCTGGCATACGGTGACCCAACCAGACATTCCACGTCGTCATGGTACGGCACCAACCCAGACCCCAGATTCGCATGTAAGTATCACCCCAAGATTCTTACCCGTAGTTTCAAAAAGTGTATAAGTCTCCCCTCTAAACAAAATATTTGTCATTCACCAATACGAGATAAGTTCAACCAGTATTCACCAATACGAGATAAGTTAAACCAGTTTTATCACATCCTTTGGATTTCGAATTCTGCTGATACGTTCACATATTTTATTTAAAAATAAAGGTACAAAGTCTAGTTGATAATGTGCTATTAATATCAGGATAACATACAGTCTATCGTATTCATTGCACCCGGAAATGCATTTAGATGTGTATTACAACAAAAGCGTATATAATTCAATTTAATATTAAAAATTCTTGCTTAAATTATATTTTTATTTTGTAATGTTATTGACTGATATGAAGTTGCACACATATGAGTTGGTCAGTTCTATTGCTTGACCAACGGTCAGTCCGTGTCCTCAGCTAGGAAGTAAAGGTGTCAGTGTTAGGTAAGACCTTCATCCAAGTGGAAGATTTCTTTCGGGGATTTGCCGATCGAGTGGAGTGATTGACTAGCGACTTTCAACCTCTTGTAGACCTCTCAAGATCCCTTACCCTAGCCTGCCACAGCCAGCGGTCAGCCCTCACCCCCTCGTCCTCTCCCCCAGCCCCGGGCCCTCTCCCCCACCCCCGGGCCCTCTGGACATCAGTCAGTGCCAAGACTATAGTAACACGGCATTCCATTCCATATTAATAAGACCAACTTCGTAATGTACTATTCGCTGTACTGGGAACAACTGATACTAGTTTCTGTATTAATAAAACTACCGTAATGATGCCATTCGCCATAAACTATTAATCATTAACAATATTTTTTTCAAAGATTCCACACCTTAGGAAAGTTGTCTTTATAGATCTAGTGCCACCCAGTAGGGCGAAGCGTTATGAAGTTTTAAAATTATTTTATGTTTAATATGTTCCCGCTAAGGCGATAACAATTGTATGTCAACGGGGGTGTGTGGTAGGCAAAGTAAATAGTGTGTTTGAACAGACACACCATGAATTCGTGATTTCCTTTCTCCGTAGGGTAAAATTGGTTAGACAGGAAATTTAATATCTTCAAAACTGGGAGAGTTCATAGAAGCTATTTCGCTGTCATTGACGCTCGTCGTTCGTCCGTCTCTACTTTTCATTAAAGGTTTTAGTTAAGTCAACACAACTCACTAATACAAAAGCATTTCTAGTGGTACTATTTATACGTCAAGACCTTCCTCTTTGCTCATGTAGTAGAATATACACGGGAAATAGTTTTGATAGTATCACAAAACTTTCAGCTAAATAACTATAAACCAGCTGTCATATTTTCAATAGGTATGTTTGTAAGTTTTTATGCAGAGGTTTATTGCTGTAGGTAAATGACAGCGAATGCCACAATGAATACCCTCTTACTCTGTATCGGCATCTTGTAAATCACGGAGATAAAGATGACATATTTATCCGAAATACCGGATGTCATATTTCATGTATCGGGATATCCTTTGTTTATACCTTCAGTTAGTCCATAAGTCTATATTAGTCTGTGTATGTGTCTTGTCCAAGACCCTGTGTTTGTCTGGGGCGATATTGCTGACAGTGTTAGCGTATCGCGTTAAAACAATACCATATGTTAAATTCAAATACGGGATATTGCCATCTTATGGACAGTGACAGGTGCGCGTATGAAAGCTCTACCCCCCGATTTTCTTTCTTAAAATCTCCACCCTTCGGCGTTAACTGTCAGTATCATAGGAGGATTTAAACCCGGACCGAGGGATAACTGTCAAGTGCAGCGAGCTAGAAGAAGCGGCTTCATTGATTAACTAGTTCTCCGAGATCAAATTTAAGACAAAATCGAAGTTATTGTTGCACAAAAGCAATCAATTGGAAACCAGCAATAAGCTTAATTGTTTTCTTGGAGAAAGTTTAGACGAACGTTGTAATTATTTCCAGCAATATTGATTCATGCAGCATTATATTAATCCGAACCGTATGTCGAACACTAAAGAAGAGCATTTCAATGGATAATAATGATTATCTGTTCGCGTAGACTGTTTGAGTATTATGTTTTTGACACACCAATAATATATTATTTCAAAATAAACAGAAATTTATATTTGTAAATACATTAAGCAGGGGGTATTTTAAACTTAATTCCTTTCAGAACAAGCCCATTGTATTTTGAGATATCGAAATTTGTACGAATAAACGTTTATTAAATAACATTGTTATGCATACAATATCTAACTATCATGCATAAACTATCTAAAATAGTATTTCATATATATTTATTAAGGAAATCGCTGAATTCATTAATTAATAGCGGGTCGTATTAACATAATACACTTCATTTCTCATATACGTGCTATTTAGTTTTGTGTGTACAACATTTTAATTTAAACAATAAATATACAGTATATCTAGCTCAAAACCATAATTAAATAAATTAAATTAAAATAATAACCAGTCGTTTCTTGAAGCTGCAATTGCTTAAATCAGTAAATTAGCAATAGTGTAATTATTATTGATATTCCACGTCACCATGCTATCACTAACAATTTAATGTTCAAAGTAGAACAACAATCCAAATGAATTATGTTTTTTTCTTAATACTGACATATTCCTAACCTATGCAATAATATTCTTCTACACAATTTAATATGGATTATTAACACCATTAAGAGTTAAGCTGTTGCCGTATATGTGTCAAAACATTTAACGAAAACGTATTGCCAATATTGTTCATTGACAACGCAATATATCTTTAAAATAAAATTTCCTTTTTGTGACAGATATACTTTATTAATTCTAGGGACCGCTTATATATTATAAAAACTTTATTAATTCTAGGGACCGCTTATATATTATAAAATAAATAAATAGAAGCAGAACTAGTTTATTACTATTATCTCAGAGATAACGATGACATATTTATATTTTATTTATTCTATATTTGAATCCCTTCCTTGTTTTAAAATAGTATCAACACTCGGAACGGTCAACAGAATTTCAGACCCCAAAACAGCATAGCATGAATTAATGCTTCCGATCTAAACAAGATAGGCCGCGACAATGGTTCCGTGTGGTCAATCTTGTGTTGACCAGTGGGTAGTGGTCAGTGGGATCCCCACACCTGTGTCGGATTTACCTGCCCCTGGCTATTAGCGTTAATTATCCCTACTTTGTCGCTCTGTCCGTCACTCAGGGAAGGTGCGAATGGCCGCGGTCGGGGTGTTCGCGAAGAAAAGAAAACGTTAAAACCATTAAGACTTGTTTGGCCGAGCGATTATACCCTGCCGATGTTATGGAGGTGTTTTAGGTAGCCCCATGTCGTCGGTCATAGACGGCGCTCAACACGTACATTTACGTGCTATTAGTCTGTATTTGTTTCACCGCGGCAGCTTAACCGCGCGCACCTGCGTAAATGCGGAACATATTTTATGTATGAGTCAATCGAAGACACATTTCTCGCTCTTCAATACACCTGAATGCGGCCGACATGCCTGCTTAACTCCAATGATTATCAATGTCGGCGTAAAGTGTCAAAAATTATTTCATTCAAGCGGAGAATAATAGATTAAATATTTCCAATTGGCATTCGTTTAGAAGTTATGAAATATGCATGGGTGTGAGTGTGTGGATCTAGGTTATTTACAACGAATCTTTATTTAACACATTGAAATGGTTTTCAGATTTAGTTAACAATTGAAATCGTAGTTCATATCATGACATGAAAAACAGTTTCATTTTAATTTATTTACTGTAAATTAAATTTGCATTGGGTCAAAAATCGACTAATTTCTCAGATCTAAGGTTTTGAATTCAATCTGGTAATTGTCGAATGGCTTCCGTTAAAGCTTAAATATTAAAATAGGAAAATCCATCGCGGTTTGGATTGATTCTAAGTAATTGGGGGGCTCTTTAATAAGGCTCGTACGGTGGACTGTCTTCACTGGACTCCGGGCTGTTTAAAGACCCCTCGCCCCCTTAAATCGGAAACCGCATCATTGCCCGTCGGAAGTGTTGGGTACACCCGCATTCCAGTTTAAAATGGAAAGCATTAGAGCGTTCTTTAAAGAAAACACGTCTTGTGTTAGGGAATATTGTGCTGGTAATACGTGGGGAAGAGCCAAATTTTGTCTGTGTAAAGAGAACTGTAATTGTAGCCCGTATTTTGAATGGGGAGAAATCTTGAAGGCATTTAACTTTCTATTTCTTACAGCGTCCTCTTCATCCCAATGGAGTATTGTCCTGCATTTCCTAGCGCTCAATGTCGGCCTATTTCAGAGATGAAAATTAGAGGGTATTTCTCAGGAAATAATTTGCAATTTTATTTCTGTAACAATAAAACATGTATTTTGGTTTCTAGAACTAGACCAATTTCAATTATGTTTTTTCTAACATCTCGAGTGTTATAAATGCAGGACGGTACTAATCATTTTAAATTAAACAAATCGACAATTATAGTAATTTGATACGTTAGGACATGTAAGTTAGTGTTGTCGGGGAAATTAGTTTTTGTTTCTATTGTGTATATTGAAAATGAATTATAAGAATTATCTTGATATAATAATTTTCATATTACGTAGGATGCACTTAAAACCTAGATCTCGAGTTTGTGATAATTCATTTTTAATATTTGTTTGTTACTTTTTATTCGTCAAAAGTACACATTTCACCATTATTATTCATTCACAAATTAATGTAAAATATTCCTTGATAATACCGATTGTATTATTTTATATAGCGCTTTATTTTAACATTAAAATGAATTCTGAATACGTATTAACAAAGTAATAAGCCTATACAATATACCCCGTTGTCTTATTTTGATTATATAATGTATTAATCATGATCAAGTCTATGCATTATATTAACTTTATTTTATTGTGATAACCCCTTCTTCCACTATCTTATCATGAATAGCAAAAAAAGAATCCGCATTCAATTCATATAGGGTAACCACGCACGTCATTGCTATGTATAGCTATTGCGTAGATAGGTCTCTATTACAATACTATATAATGAAATAGTGCTAATTCATGAAAGATTACTGTTATTTTTGCTTACTAAAGGGTTTTCACAACCCCTGTAGATAAGAATCGTTGATACGACATTAAAATAATGTATAATTATTCAATGGACATAAGTCTATGCTGCAATGCTCTGGCTCTAATTGGCATTGCTCAGTATTTATTAATAATCCGCATCAATATAGTAGTTTAACATTCCAATACGCCATTACATTTCTATTATTGTCCAGCATATAGAAGCAAATTAATAATTATGATGTTCATATAACTTATTAGTATACATAGTAATTACTGAAAAGGAAAGAATAAAGAGGTTGTAAAAATCATCAAATTATTCATGGATGGAGTCGCAGATGTGGAGAAATAATTGTTAGCTTCAACTCGTCACAACATCAAACTTCATTATTGTAAAAGAATATAAAAGTACTTCTGTATATGGTATCATGTGGTGCCGTATATAAATGTGTATGTATCCGTTGAAGAGTGGTATACAAATAAGCTATTAATTTTCATTATATTTTAAATGATATATAATTGAAAGATACGTCTGTGACAACTGTATTAATGTTTACTAGAAATCATTTTAATGTCAATCTAGTTACAATTACATCTAAAACTTTGCTCCGTATGTATTTGGAAGTCCGTTGCTAGCCTACCCCTGTACACATTATCTAAATACTAGTATCTGAATCTATGTAAATTATCTAAATATATGAATCTATGTAAACTATATAAATATCTGAATCTATGTAAATTATATAAATATCTGAACGTAAGTTGTGGAACTCATTTCAATCATTAGTGTTTTCAGATGATTCGATACCTAAGTAACGTTATTTTATTTTTCAGTTTCCCGCCTGGCAATGAACAGCTCGTGTGCAATGTCCTCTATGCCAATGTCAGGAACTATGGGCGGCGGTCTTGGTGGTCTAGACCAAACTGGGAGGGGCATGCAGTTCCCCCTGACCCAGAGACGCAAGAGGCGAGTCCTGTTCTCTCAGGCTCAGGTGTACGAGCTGGAACGCCGGTTCAAGCAGCAGAAGTACCTCTCTGCCCCGGAACGAGAACACTTGTCCAGCATGATCAACATGACGCCCACGCAGGTGAAGATCTGGTTCCAGAACCACCGCTACAAGTGTAAGCGGCAGCAGAAGGACAAGGACAAGATGGACCAGCAGGGCAAACCGGAAGTCTCCAGCAAAGATAGCTCTAGCGACCAGAGTAACGCGAGGTCGTCGTCCTCATCGTCGTCGGGGTCTCAGTCGACCCAAGCGTCGAACAACGGCACCAATTCTCAGTCAAATTCGAACAATCCCTCCCCTCGGAGAGTTGCAGTTCCGGTGTTGGTGAAGGACGGGAAGCCGTGTTCCGGTTCCGGCAACGACGGTGGCGGAAGTGGAGGAGGTGGAGGCCATCAACAGCAGCATCATCATCAGCAGAGTCAGTCATGGGGGACGGGCCAAAACGCCGTGTCCCCTCCTTTGCAGCATCACACGTCTCTTCACTCATCCTGTGCAGTGTCGTCCGCTAAGAACCTATCTCATTCCAACCCCTTGGGCTCGCCAACTCTCGCGGAGATCTCGGGAACTCTCAGTCACAGTGCGATCTCCACCCAATCCGCCAATCTGTCGGTGCTCCACCACCCGCTGGGTGCTACAACGCGAGTGGGGTGACCACCAACTCCCTCTCGTCGTCTCCATACCTCGTGAACGGACGGACGTGGTGAAGGATATACCTCAACATCGCACGGTCATTGCCCTGCATGGCCTGGACTAATGACGTGCACTGTGAACTCTGCTGTAGTCTCGTTCTGTGTGTGTATGTGTGTGAGTCAACTTATAAACTCCCCTACCCCTCATACCGAATTACCCCCGACATTGTTAGGCATGCTCGTAAAATTCTCAATCTATCCAGTTTTCAGTTTATACCTCCTAAGCAAATTTGCTACCGTTTAATGGCAGCCATATTGTACGTAGGACCAAAGATGCAGCTTGGAGCGAACACTTTAACAACAGCAGTTTGTTTGCATAGCACCAATATCCATGTCATATAAACGTACTAGACAAATTCCCGGCTCCAATCAAATGCCAGTTTTATTTATAAAACAATATTATACTCCATCTCGCTTACAATCTGCAATCACTTTATTTGGTAAAATTTGAGTAATAGGTTTATATTACCTTCTGTTGCGTTATAATAAACCACCCGAAGTTAGCAATTGATAAATACTATAAACTTGTGAATATCAGAAAATCTTGGCATCTATCAACATAAAACAGTATTGGTAAAGGTAAATTTGACATTTGAAACTATCTATAACCGTTATGGACGGTTTTCTTTCTACTGAATGTTTAATTTCTTTTAAATTTTAATACAATATTTGTAATGAATATTTTCTTTTCCAAAATGTTAATAAAATATTTCTACCGACTTTTATTTTTCAAAATTTTAACAAAATATTTCTTAATTTTAAAAATTAAACACAATCACTAGATCTGAACAACTATTCAATATAATATTTCTGCAATTTAAAGCTAAAAGAAATATCAACGTTGAAAATATAATTTACTTACGAGTAAGCTTGATTTAAGGAACTACAGAACTCAAGTATTTGTTAATCGAAGAGTTCTCTGGAACAAATGCACACCTTTGTTGTATGTATTGCTCGACTACACACGACAACAGTGGGCATTGATCAGGAAATTCATTGCGTCCGTTAACACACAGACTCCGAGTACTGACGCAGTGGCATCTTTGCAAAGGCTCGGAGATATCGATCCAAGACTTGATTCCATATCCGCCGGCTTAAAGCCAGGCATATCCTACCGTTTATTGGCGCCAATACCAGGAATAAATGACAAATGGTAGTAAATATGTGACAGAATTATAATCGTGGGGTAAAATGGAATGAAATAGTGATGTACATTTTTTTTTTCAATTTGGAAAACCTTTGCCTATTAGAGATAAAAGTAGACAAAGGTCAGCAGTATTGGAGGTTTTTGTTTTGCGAGCATTTTGGTGCAAAATAGTCTGTTCGCATTTAAAAAAATACCTTTTAGATAGCAAGATGATGACATGTGTATTACTATGTGTGTCTCATTAATTGATGTATCAAATATACTGACCATTTTCAAAGTAATAGAAACAACAATGTTACTAGTATTTCAATACATTTTATCATTTCAAATTTCTATTAAATTTATAATCGTTTAATGCAATCCTGAACAATATTTATATTAATTCGTTAATGCACTTAATATTATACTAATAATAATACATTTTCAAAGACAATTGTTTAAAGTAAATATATATTTTAATAAATATGCGCATCATTTAATACTGCACATTGTTGGAAGTGATAATGTCCAGATTCAACGTCATTATACGTTCCCTGGCTGTATATTGAGTTCTATGTGTCCCTTTATGTAGATGACCCCATCCCCTCCCTTTTGCAGCAAATTTGCTTCTTGAAGACTATGCCTGTTTAGCAATATACGTGTCTGTTTATGAGCAATATCTGTATTATATGCATTTCTAACGTTTCAATTATGCCAGCGTGGTTGGTTTTATTGAAGTCGTTAATTTCAAGTAAAACAACAAATCTTTCTGTTGTTTATGGCGGTCGAATAATACAGATCCGAGTTACCAACAGACTTTGATTCTTGTATGTTCGGCTCAACCTGTGTTACTTTATACTGTGTATGCGGACCAAATCTGGTCTTATGTGTTTGACAGTATTTGCTGATGCTACGCGAACAAGACTACTTTACAACCCTCCTCTCTATCCACCGGCACACATCGGGATGGTTGCCGTCATTAAACTTAGGCGGACATTCTTGATGTTGATCCACGTGTTCACGATACACACGGAACGCCGTGTAGCACTAGATGCACGTGACAACACGATGTGTCAGTGTTAACACGAGATGTTCCGTGAAAGCACAGAAAGTTCCGTGGAAAAAACTGCATGTTCAGAGAAAATACGAAATGTTTTGTGAAAACACGGGTTGTTTCGTGAAAAACTCAGGATGTTTCGTGAAAACACGAGATAGGTTTCGTGAAAATACAAGACATTTCGTAAAACCAATGGACAATTCGTGAAAACACGGGAGATTCCGTGAAAATAAACCTAGATGTTCTTGGATAGACAGGCGGTATTGTAGAGCGGAACATGTCCGTGTGTCATTTAAATGTGTAGATCATGTTTTGTTTACCATGTCGGCCATCGGTCCCATGGTGGACGTTACTTCAGAAATAAATGTTCTCATGTGGAAAATCACTGTTTGGTAGTTTGTTCAAGAATTCTTTCAAGAGAGGTTATGTTGTCTTCATCTTCAGTGAAGAAGAGTTTGTTTCTAAAATAAAGATTAATAGCCAATGAAAATCTGTATTGTTCTACAGTGCTGTAGTGTTCGGGTCTCTACCTTACGAACCGACGTAACGCTAGGGTTGCCGTAACTCCAAAGGTCCTCACACACCAGAGGCCATCGATTTATCACCGCGCCACAACAATAAGTTTCTATTGAAATGTGTGCCTGCGAATTTCGTTAATATAGATAAATGATAATGTTCTATCTTAGAACTTGAATCGTCGAGTTTGTCGCCGCGAAATTCGCCTCTGGTGTGCAAGGACCTCAAGTCTGAGTTAAGGTTACGCTAGGGTTATGCCGTGTCCTACGGGAGAGCGGGGTGAAGGTTACGCTACGGTTACGCTTTGTCCTACAGCAGAGCGGAGTGAAGTTTACGCTAGTGTTACGCCGTGTCCTACGGGAGAGCGGAGTGAGGTTTACGCTAGGGTTACGCCGTGTCCTACGGGAGAGCGGAGTGAAGTTTACGCTAGGGTTACGCCGTGTCCTACGGGAGAGCGGAGTGAAGGTTACGCTAGGGTTACGCCGAGTCCTACAGGAGAGCGGAGTTAAGCCAGGAGAGCGGAGTTAAGATTACGCTAGGGTTACGCCGTGTCCTACAAGAGAGCCCTGAACCTCTGAGGTGTTCGTACATCACGAAATTATTTGACGAATCACGAAATGTTCAACCATCTTTACTAACACAACGTGCTAATTATGCATTCGCATTAGCAGCATTATATGCCGTAAAATATATAAGACCAGTCCCCAGGGATAGTATTAAGAAGGGATATACTTTTAATTCTATATTTAATTTGGTTTATTGATATTAATGCACCAAAGGCGAAAGAAATAGTCAGGGTTTTTTTTCTGTAAATATTAGATGTATATCTTAAATCTACCCTCGAACCCACCCGTAGCGCTCTATACATAGCTCTTGTTCAGAAAGCGAGAGCATTCCATCAGTCCGGGATTAAATCTATAGCAATATTACAAACCATCCGAAGAACATCTGTGAACAGAGACATACTTCTATAGTACAGACTCTGATCGCAGCCCTCCACGGTCGTCGTGTTGTTAAACCACTGTATCAAGCGTGTAATTGCCATGGCTCGCCCCGGTCGATTGTAACACGGTGCAAACACTGGAACGAACAATGAATAGTCCCTGTTGTACTACAATCTAGCTAAAGTGATGTCTAACTCGTACACAATTATGCAGGAACAGTTTTTCCCCACATATGTTGTTTTGAAATATACAATGACTACAATGGAAGCACATACCAGGGTCAAAACATAGAATTATTACAACACTTAAGTCTCTTCTATGACTATGTAGGTATTTAATATTTATTTTTATAACCTAGTAGAGAAAAGAAGAAGCATGTTTCTATTAGCGTTTACTACGAGAGGTTCTGAAATTTCACTGATAGTGTATATTTTTTTCTAAATCTATAATTAACAAACTGTATGTGCATTTATAATATGGCCCGCATGAATTTATATATATTTCAGAGAGTGCGAATGTAAGGTGCTAGCATTTCACGAGAGGCATACTGTTGATATTAAATAAATAGAACATCGTGTAATATTACTAGTATCATATATATATTTTCCCAGAGACAATTTAAATGTAGGAATGGAAATCGATTGGTATTCTCATGGGTTTATTCGTCAGCAGCCAGCCAATGGGATCGCGAGAAAATAATTATGTCAACACTTATTACATGCTACGTGAATATTTTCAATAGGCATGGTGTCAAACAACACTCTGGGACAATACGTAGTATTATTATTTATGTAATCGTGAACAACATGTATGCAACGCTTAAAAGTCCCTACAACTAAGATAGTATCAATATGGGATTATCGTATGGAGTTTTAACCCTTAGAATACAAATGCCCTTAAAATAATATTCAATATAACAACTGATTGATTTTATTATCGATATGTATTTTGTTTGTTCCGTTAATGTAATCGATTTTATAGCATGCTTATGGCCGTACACACCAGGCCCAGACATAGGAAACACACACACACACACACACACACACACACACACACACGCACACACACACACACTGACACACACAAACACGCACGCACGCACGCACACATAGGTACACACACACGCACGCACACCAACCCACACCGTAGATTGAAAAGGGTTACAGTTTGATTCTTTTCCCTGTCCTGCCATCGTCTTGTGTTCGTCTTCTTTAGACCGTTCCCAGTCGATCCTACGGTCCGATAATAGGA
>JAULBP010012884.1:0-13993 GCA_032355345.1 Lepetodrilus pustulosus
GTGCTCCTCTCACTGATAATGTATGTGCTCCTCTCTCTGATAATGTACTCTCACTGATAATGTGCTCCTCTCTCTGATAATGTGTTCCTCTCACTGATAATGTGCTCCTCTCACTGATGTGATCCTCTCTCTGATAATGTGCTTCTCTCTCTAATAATGTGCTCCTCTCACTGATAATGTATGTGCTCATCTCTGATAATGTGCTCTCACTGATAATGTGCTCCTCTCTCTGATAATGTGCTCCTCTCACTGATAATTAATGTGCTCCTCTCTCTGATATACTCCTCTTACTGATACTATGCTCTTCTCTCTGATGCTATGTTCCTTTCTCCGATACTATGCTCCTCCTATAATGTGCTCATCTTTCTGATACTGTGCTCCACTTTCTGATTATGTGTTCATCTTTCTGATAAGACGACCCTGTATCTGATAATGTGCTCCTCTCATCAATACTGATCTCTCTCTGATATGATTATGTATCCAATACTGTACTCCTCTCTCTGATACTGTTAACCTATTCTTCCTGGGGATTATGAAACCCAAGTGTCACAGCATTACTTGGCTGTTCACTTCATTACAATCGTCACGATAATCTCGTTGTGAAGCTCATTGGTTACTTCCCATTGTTAATTGCATAAAAAATGATTGCCAGCATTAACCTTCTTCATCCCGATGACAACTCAACTTGCCCCCGCATAGAATAATAACTTCACTAATTCAACAGGTCAAAAAGGGAAAAAAGGACGTACAATACTTTTCTTCATTAAATTTCTTTTTGCATTTTTGGTTGTTCCGCCTATGATAAAACATGATGCAATAACTTTAAAACTGTGCATATTATACTGAATACATCGTATATGCTGATGCACAATCATTATCTTGCAACAGACCGTAGTCTCCATATCCACACATCACTGTGGGAGGACGCTGCCAGCTGCTACAATTGTAACCAATTCAATAATGTGTGTATACTTTGAAAAATACCCACACACAACCAATAAATGCTGTCATATGCTGATAATGATTTTTTTTCAAAATTAAAATGGACAAAATCAATATGGTGCCTGAATGAGTTGAAAGATGAATGGTTTTATTTACTCTGTGATTTTTTAAATTAGAGAATGGTTAATATTTAGATAGTGTTTGCCACTGGAAAGGCTAAATCATTTATGCCGATTCAGCTGATTTGCTGAAGTGACAATGGTGGGGAGATGATAACATTGTGACTTGTACAGCATGAGGTGAAATATTCCCCCACCAGTCCCCGAGATTACAAAACTTTTTGAGTACAATCATGCTCAATCTCAAATTTTATATGGGGTATTGTGAACAAAACCTTGAGTTGAGCTCATATTAAAACATGTCTTAATCTCAGGCCTGTGAACACCCAATCGTACCCACGTCTTTGACCACTGCCACCACCACCCTCACCCACACCCAACTTCACCACCAATTTCATTTCCCACCCTGCTAAATGTTCAACTGTATCGTATGCAATATACGATAAAGTAATAGCATTTAACATGCGTCTGATAAGGATCACTCAAAAATAACTAAAATTCAGAACATATTGTGCTAAGCAAAAATAAATCATATTCACTTAAAAAAATATATATAATGTTATATCTTGCATATGATAATTAATGACTGTCAATTTCAGAAATTGATAAGTCATTAATTAGTCAATCACGTAGTCAAAAAAATGAATTTCCAAAAGAAAATTAGATTTAAATGAAATAGGAATAAAACCACTTCTCTTATGGAGCTGGATAATTAAAAATAAAATTCACATCACAAAAATAAACAAAACTTCCTGATGTAATCCAATCAAGTTGCCTCAATAGTAGTTATTAATTCTCGGATGACGACACACCCACACTACATCTACAGATATTCGGTCACAGAAAGTGAAAGGAACCGCCGACTCCCGAATCAATAACGATGCCATTTGACATTTATATAATTCAGCTTATAAGTAACCATTGACAACAATGACCTAAAGATGGTGCTAGTATACATGCGAGCCAGACACAGGCGCTAAGCTCTTACAAGCAGGAAGTATTTGTATGTACGCACACACCAGTTATCCAACAACCTACAGCAAAGCGCTAAAAAAAAGAAGGATAGCTCTGAGAGTCTTGACGGGGAAATCAAGGAAATTGGCACCGATAAGTAGCGCCACGTGCTGGGATACAAATAATACCGGGTTTCCGCCCATCTTGTGGTCCTGGCAAATCTCTTTGGAATATATACGGAGTAGATAGCTATTCCATACCTACAGTCTGACAAATACATAGAACACAGAAAGACTGTGAAACCATTATGCACGATTCTGCCATATACCTTGCGGCAGAGATTGACAGAGTTAAGGAGTGTTACTTTTTAATCTCAACATAGATGTGTAATCTTGATATGGATGTTCTGTTAGTGTATATTGGGAATAATTGAAGGGTATAAAGTAATTTTACTATAGTTTAGGGTAATAATTGAAGATCGCTACTTTAATCTTAATATAGAAATTCCACACATCCAATTGAGGATCATTACATATATTTTTATATCTACTTTTATACATTGGGATGATTTAAGGAATGTTATTTCAACATGTTTAACCATAATATAGATATTCTAGTTTCATAAAATGGCATAAAATGAGGATAGTTTCTTGTACATTTTCAGAATAATTAAGAAGTTACTTTAATCTTAATATAGAATTTATATTTGTATATATATATGTATTGGGAAGATTTGGTGAGGGTTACTATATTCTACTTTTTTTTTATAGTTATTAGTGTATTTATATAAAGTGATCTGATTGATTACATGTATTGCACATGTCTTAAATAGATTTAATAATGAGCAGTAAGTGATCACATGATTTTTTGTTTTTATTTACACAAAATATTTCAAGTCTTCTAAAATACCTTTACAATCGTAATTGGCCATGAAAATGACAAGATCTATCCCGATGTCCCCACCCACCCACCCACCCTCCCTCCCTAAAAAGCAAACCAATCCCAACATAATCCACTCCTCCTACATGTACATCTTAACCTTTAAGGGGTTAATAAGCGTTTTATGTAGTCATCATCTCTATCACGTTGACATTTCGCTAGCAACCTGCCAATCATCTTCAAATAGAAACAGACAGATTGCTATGTCTATATATACATACATATATAGATACCGGTACATACACGAGGCACATCTCCGATAATTCTACAGTCAACCCATTCCTGCTTTTACATAATAATTTTTTGTCCGATTGCCAGTGCTGGGGTTGTTTGTCTGGCATTTATCAGCATGTCGTGAGGTTGAAAGTAAAATAAAAATATTAAAACAAATAGGCTTAGAGCAGCCAGAGGCTTCGAGAAACAGTGAGGGCAGAGAAATCACTGGAATGAGTGGTTGGTCTTCAGAGAAGCGCCAGGCATTGATAGTAAGGCAGGTTATTCACAGCCCAAGCAGTTACTGCAAACAAAGTAATCCAAGAATAATCAATTATCGTGTTCAAGAATGATATCTTGAGGATTAATGTGTTGTTGTTGTTTTTTTAATAGGGAAATTGTGTGAGAG
The DNA here is from genome assembly GCA_032355345.1 of Lepetodrilus pustulosus. Classification (NCBI taxonomy): domain Eukaryota; kingdom Metazoa; phylum Mollusca; class Gastropoda; order Lepetellida; family Lepetodrilidae; genus Lepetodrilus; species Lepetodrilus pustulosus. Next base: position 3,577 of record JAULBP010012884.1, read on the forward strand.
ACTCTCAATATGTCAATTAGAAAGATCTAATTAATGGTATGCCAATAAAATAAATTATATATTTGATAATATAAAGGTAAACTCTACATTTAAACTTTTTTTCTATTGTTTTACTATTTAATGATTTAATGAAAATGATACTTATGTAATGAAGTGAAAATACATTTGCATTATTTGATGATATATAAAGCGGCTTAAAACCTCAATTAATTTTGTTTATAATAATAAATATGTTTTCACGTAACAGAATAGTTGTCCAAATAAAGCGCAGTTACATTTTGAGCCCCAAGATGTTACTGGGCCACAGGAAATGCATTTACTTTTTAAATTTGATCGTGGGAATGTAGCACATAATCAGTATGATTGTAAGACGTAACATCTACATGAAAGAGGAATAAGAAAAACGAAATATGATTGGCAGTAAGATTAAATTAATTTGAAAATGAAAGGGGGAAAATACATTATTTAATAATGTAATCATAAAACATAGAAAAAGTATGTGCTTGACTTAGAGGAAGGAGTCAATAAACAGTTACACCCCACCCCACCACCTCAACCATCTCTCCCCCCACCTCCACCCCATCCACCTCTCTCTCTCTCTCTCTCTCTCTCTCTCTCTCTCTCTCTCTCTCTCTCTCTCTGTCTTTCTCTCGCACTCTCTCTCTCTCTCTCTCTCTCTCTCTCTCTCTCTTTCACTAAAAGTCAAATATTGCATTAAACAAATCGCTTATCGTGACATTTTACTTTAGTATCATTCTTAGCAATAAATGTGAAATTTAGCGTATTAAATATTGATTAAATGTGGACTAATATAGCAGGATATTTCATGGGATAAAATTAACTTGTATTTATAAACAACACATCAGACCTTTTTAAGATTAGACATAAAATATTTATATTTCCAATTTCAAGCCAATTTCTTGATAAAAATCTAACAAATTGTAAATCCAGAACGCCTAAATCATTCCTATTTACACACTTACTAAATGTTATAGCTGTAACATTAAATTAATTAAAATTAATACCATAACCTTATAAACATGATAAAGCTGATAAAGTCAAATAAGTGAGAATTGCTACTGAATTCATTCCAGAAGACTATTCCATCCAATAAATGCAAGTGTGGATAAATATACAAACACAGTCAAACATAGTCCTCTTAATTCACCATCGAGTAATGCAATAATCCAAATTGACTTTCAAAGTGGGCCTCACATAATATTGAAAATAATGCGACATTAATCATTAGATGTGTCTAAAAAGCGTATCTCCTAAAGTTGTTACAGTACGACACAGGCTGTTGGATCAATACCAATATAATTACAGCTGTGGAATTCTCGAACACCACCTTCCCACCACCCCACTCCACCTCCCCACCGCCCAATGCTTATGACCCAAAATCTTTGATCTCGTCCTCTGAGAAAAGTCTTCAGTTGGAAATAGAACATCAGATATGGGTTATCATTATTTAGTAAAAGAAAATAATATATAAATAAAATAACAAATATTAAAATAAAATTAACCAAAATCACTTGGAATATTTCATTTGAGTTTCTGGTATGAATGTATCAATGTTTAAATTTGTATACCTGCTTTCAAGATTATTGCACATGGTTGTAAAAGCTAAAAAAAAATCATGGTGGATTGAAAATGGTGTAAATTATTATGGGTTTCAGTATCAATTTAAGAAATCAGGCCCTGAGATTACATAATATTTTGAATATGATTTCATGCTCAGGCTCAAATTCTATATGGACATTTGTGATGAAAATTTTGTGTCTCGCCTCAATGTTATAACCCATTTGAGAGTTATGTCCCCTTGGGTTAATACAAAGAAGGACAATTAACTAAGATTGTTCAGGTTCTTATATAAATAGCAACATTCAAAACAGTTGTTGAAATTGAATTTTGCCTACTGTGTACGGTAGAAAGGTTTTTGGAAGTACAAACATGATTTATATGTATGTCAAGTGAATGTACTTTGTAGTTGTAGCTAAGAACTAGTAAAAAAACGGCCATAAATTTCTGTGACAGTATATACCTTTAAAATTAAGCATGAAATTGTAGTAAAAAATTTTATATTCATAATCTTGGGTGCCAGATGGATATAATTTATTCTACCATGTGTGACCATAAGATCCATAAGCCAGGGTTGATGCAGGCAGACCACTTGTACTGATAATTGGACATTATGAATACAGATTGCATCCCATCATGTCCATGTCTTCCAGGAACCAATTCCCAATAATTCACGACGCAGAGACAATACCAAGCCCCTGGGCAGGATTAGAACGCAGAACAGCAAATAGTGCCAGGAACATATCAATGAACATATAATATAAAGCCAATTTTCGTTATAAATAACTGTTTGAATGAATGAATGAAAGAACGAATAAATGATAGAATGAAATAAAATAAAATAAATAACATAAAATACTAGTAAATAAATAAACATATATAGATCTAAGACAAACAAACAAACAAACAAATATAAATAAATAAATAAAAATAAATAAATAAATACATAAATAAATAAATAAAAAAAATTAAACAAAATAAATAACATAAAATAACATGAACAAAAAGAAAATAAGAAAAATTAAAAGATAAAATTTAAAAAAATATATTTAAAAAAATATTAATTAAATAAAATATTTAAATATTCAATAATTATAATAAATCCAATAGAAATGTTGATTTCAAAATCAGTATCACTCCTAAACTACTGTAATAATGGTGTGCAGAGTATACATGTACCGGTATATATTTTAAAGTGATAAATATTTTCTTTTACTGTGAATATCCGAACATCAACATTCAGAAGTTATAATATCTAAAATGAATTTATTTTTCTTTAAATATAATTTAGCTTATTTCAATATTCTTCTACCATTTAAAAAAAATATATGTCTTTTATCAGTTTTACCAATCTCCTCTGGATTTACTCGGGATGGAAAAAAGATAAGATTTCTTTTTCAAAGGGTAATTCTAAGTGTATCTTACACCAGGAAGCAGTCAGCATATATCCTAAGAAACTTAGATCAAAAACGACTTTTCAAAGGTAGAATTTTATCTATAATGATTAAAGCAACACCACTAACAAATTGCTAAAACATCACCAACAAAATTATGAAGTAATATTTGATTATTACATATTTACATTGCTACATGATGCATCAGATCAAGAAGTTTCCAAAAGGAATTGCTAATTTAATGTTAATAAGGGATTTGTAGATATTCACTAAATCTATACTGAATGAAAGGCAATAATTGCCTCTCTGCCCTGAATGATTTTCTCCCGGTCACAGTGTAATGGAGGCATTTATTGGGATTCCTTCAAGATTGTGGCCACTTATATTAGAACCTTGAACAATGAATGCTTGCAGTTACACCATTTATTTGTGCTTGTAAACTTTACCAACTTGGGTCTTGACAAATGTCACCAGGAATTAGACAATATTAATTTCAATGTAAAAAATTTACTTCAAGATAAAAAATACATTATTATACCATATTAAATATATGAAATAAATAGTAATATTCAGTGCATTATTTGGTATGGTAATGCTAAGTATGATGGGTGCACATTATAGTAATTACATTGAATACAGAGTTAAAATATTTAATTCAAAACAGGAACCGATTCCTCAGAATATTGATGCATGATGCAACAAATGATTTAACGCTTCTCTTAAATCATTAGAAACTATTTCAGTCAAACATCATGGGATGTATTATTTTATGCTGCTGCATTAAATGAAAACCAACAGGTTCTTCCAATCAGGAAAAAGCTAATCACAAACAGAGAGAGGAAACTAGCATGAAAAATTGGGATAAATTTCAGCTCACCTCATTATAACACAATCCCCCCCACAGCTGTTGCAATTACATCAAAATGGCATTTTCCATCTTTCCAACCGAAATTTCCTCATTTTGAAAAGAAATGTAAGTGAATAAAGATGGAACTCTCGAAAATGACGACACTTGGGTGCGTAATGCACAGCGTTATAACGAGGGATGTAATATACATTGGTTTCACAGCTGTCACTCTAGATAACAGTGAGTTGTGGTGGTATAGTAGCACTAGAGGCAGGATTTTTTTTTCATTAGGAGGGCTGGAAATGTCCACTGTATATCCCCCCAGGCTGAACAAGATGACCAGTGGCCCCAAATGGACATGAATGTCCTTGCAATAGTGTAAGGAGCTCTAGATTGCATGTCTTGGTCGATAGTGAACCAGTTGTAATGTGGATGAGCTGTTAGACGTACTGATGCGATAGTGACAAAACTTGCATCATAATATTGTTACATTATTGTACATTTGTACTTAAGTGTATTAACAATGCAATTTAATATTATTATTATTATTATTACAGTATTATTATTATTATTATTATTATACAATATTTATATAGCACTATTTCCATACAAAGGTGATTTACAATGAATAAAAATGGTTTTAGCGCCTAATTACTACTACGCTTAATAGATTTAAAACATAATATTTAATAATGCATGTTGCACAAGGTAATAATGATATATTTCAGTAAGAAAATTAAAATAGTAGCTTGTTAATAAACTTTCGTCAGAGTGCAATATTTAATATGTGCATGTTGCACAAGGTAATAATAATATATTTCAGTTTTAAAATTAAAATAGTGGCTTGTTAATAAACTTTCGTCGGAGTGCACTATTCAAAATAAATTAGTGGGTAAGCTTTTCAGTCATGGACTGCAAGCGTAGGTAGGCTATCTTGAGAGACAATACAGTTTCAGATGTGCAGAGAACTTATCTATAGATACGTAGTGTCTGCTTATAGTGCACAAGATATTTTTTTTTAAATTCTGGTTTAACCCTCTTCAGTGTGGGAGGCAACTGGAGATGCCCCAAATAGCAGGGAGAGGGTTAACTGCACAAGAAACTGTTCTTACATTAAAACATTGTTACTACAGGCCTACCTCCCACTACAAACATATTGCAACAATATCGCTGAAATACTGAACAACATAGACAGCATTGACCTCATAAACCATGTATACACTCACTCCCAAAATAAATATTGATTTTTATGATCCAAATAAAACTGAGATCTTAAAAGCATACCATATAATTGATAAATGAGTTTCTATCTGCAACTATTTACGCTCGATTTGTCTGCCCAAAAGTTGTTAATATCTGATGTACTTATTCCCCAACACTTGATAGTAATAAAATATTTCACATTTTTTATGAATAAACATGATAAAGGGAACGTAGGTATTATTTCCTTGCCTTTGGAACATCTAACTGCTGGATTAAAGGTATTTTGCATTTATTATTCAAATATAGTGCTACTGACTCATTAAGATCTGTGATTGTATGCCTTTAAACGTATTTTGTTCTTTAAAAGATCCCCTCCCCCAACCCATCCGCAAATACAAATTTAAAAATCGTAAATTGACAAGAGAGAAATCAGTAGAGGTTACGAGGTAAAACAATGCCTTCGCACTGAGTACCACCAACCATGAAATATACAATTGTAATCAATAGCGGTGAACAATGGCAACAACCCAATCTTTATCCACATAAGACAAGAGAAGAAATGATCTATAGCCAAATCTATTGATCGGCCCCCTTACTATAGCATGGTTTGTATGTTAATTATAACATACACATGGTGTACATTTCACCCGATTCTGGAAGAAAAATAATAAAATTAATAATAATAATAATACAGTAATAATAATAATAATATTTTTAATAATATTAATAATAATATTAATAATAATATTCATAATATCAATAATAATAATAGTTATAGTTAATAATAATAATAATAATAAATAATAATAATAATAATAATAACAAAGCCACCAGTTCCCCCCTAAGGCATGATAAAAGTGTCACATTATTATCTCTGGTCAAGGGATCAATATACATTCTGTGTTCCTTTCTCAACTCCCCAGGCAGTATACACACCCGTCATGTTACAAATTAAAAGTATTATTTAAAATACTAGTTCACATAAGTAAATTCAGTATTTTGCTTGTCAACGTTAATTTTATTACAATAAAACAAAAACATTGTCATTAAAAAAAACCCATAGCCAGCAGGGGTACTGTAGTTATTTTGTTGTGGTCATTTTATTCGTATCAAGAAAATAGGTCAAATTATCATAGAATTTATTCAGAAAAAATAGCTGTACCCATTATAGATCAGCTACTCAAGCAAGACGAAAGTATTCAACCATGAAATGTTTTTCTTATACAACACCAATGAGAAAGATCTATTAGTATTACATTTATATCAATTTTCTTAGTATTTAAAATGAGATTATTCGTGATTCAACTTCATACAGCCAATACTAGTTATGTACAAAGCAAAAATAATTTCTAACATTCAAGGTCATCGTGGACTACAGTAAATAAATATTACATGTATATTTGAATCCAGTATCTGATAGCATATTTCTGAATATACGAAACTACAACTTGTGCATATTCATAGGCAGTACTGGTAATTGCATTCTGTGCACTTTTTCCTGCTGTAAGAGTAGAACAGAAACCACTGCTCTCCTAGTCTCCCCCAGCATGATGTAGGTTAACATGTAAAATGCCTGCCTAGTTTGAAATCTGATCTGAGCTCTGTACTATTACTAGCCGCAGTACTGGAACATCCATCATGTCCTGATACAGGCAATACAGCACCAACAGGTGTGATTGTGTGGCTGAAGATTGGCTCATGTGTGACTGTTTGTTGTGGCTGATATGTGACTGATGTTGTGGCTGATATTTGGCTGATGTTTGACAAATGCTGTGGCTGATGTTTGACCAAAGTTGTGGCTGATGTTTTGGCTGATATTAGACCAATGTTTTGGCTGATGTGTGTTTGTTGTGGCTGATATGTGACTGATGTTGTGGCTGATATTTGGCTGATGTTTGACCAATGTAGTGGCAGATGTTTTGGCTGATATTAGACCAATATTTTGGCTGATGTGTGTTTGATGTGGTGGCTGATGATATAGCTGTTTGGCTGATGTTGTGGCTTAAACTTGGTTGATATTTTGATGTTTTGCTGACGTAGGTGATGTGTGACCAATGTTTAGCTGAGATTTGACTGACGTACGACTAATGTGTGAATAATGACTGATATGTGACTAGCATGTGCAACATGGAACATGTTGTGACTGATAAGTGTGACTGATATTTAGCTGATATATGACTATTAATTGTTCAACTGATGTGTGATTATTATCCAACTGATATGTGTGACTGATGTGTGAGTGACTGTCCATTTGGCTGATATGTGAACTATTGTTCAGGCAGTATGTGAACTATTGTTCAGCCGATATGTGACTTACGGTATTGTCCAGCTGATGTGTGATTGTCCATTTGGCTGATATGTGAACTATTGTACTGATGTGTGACTTTCAATTTGGCTGATATGTAAACCATTGTTCAGCTGATATGTGAACTATATTGTTCAGCTGATATGTATGACTAATGTGTGACTTTCCAAATCAAACCATAAATATTTGACATCTACTTTGAACACAGCCAAAGGTATGAACACGATTAACCCATGCTGAATTTCCACACCTAAACCTATCTTATTTATTAGTTAAATGTTTTATACATTTACTTGATAGATATAATCAGTACTAATTGCATGCTTTGTGTTAATTATTAATACCATTAATCTGGCTGGTCACTAACTCATGCTAAGTAGAGGTAATGACATGTGTAGGTTGTGCTGAAAATCACACTGGAATTACCTTTCATTGCATAATAATTGCTTATTAACAGCTTCTGTACTCAACAGATATAGACTGTCAGGATATGTCTGTACCATGAATGATAGACATGAATTTGTAGATGTCATTGTTAAAAAAAAAAAGAGAAAAAATACATACTGTACATTCTTTAAGAGAAATTTAAAAAAAACCCACATGGAATGTATAATGTATATATACATGATATAGGGATATAAATTTAAATACAATTCTATTATAACAATCAGTTATAATACTATCACAAGGTGCTTAAATATGTCAAATGAGCTATAATAAATGAGCTATGACAGAAACACAAATATTATAAAACAGTTTCCTCCAGAATTGAGAATTATAAGTGCAGCGATCAAAATTAACACTAGTCCACTAGCCCGGGCTGTTTCTCCTAATGCTAAAGGTATCCTAAGGACTAGAAGAAATTCACGTCTTTTGTTATTATTCGGACTAGTAACTTTTAAAGTTAATTTCGAACCCTGTAGGTGTATTTATCATGTTATTGTAATGAATTGGCAAAGATACATATATATATTTATCTGAGAATACAAATTGTCAATAACTACACTCATATTAAAATCAACGAACAAAAAAAAAGTACAAAAAGTAACGCAAACACTAAATATGTATCACAATATTGGTTTTCTAATACAAGCATTACACAATATTGAATTTAAAGAGAGATGGACCTGTGTAGCTTTAAAAAGAACATAAGTGGGTCAGCTGTTTACACAGTGTGGATTTTGCAGGAACCAATGACATGTGTTCCTGATATCACATGAAAACTCCAAACTACTTGTCTTTGAAGATTCCTGAGGAAAATCAGGAGAGATTGGGATTCTGTCCTAGCAATCAATTTCTGAATAACTCAGACGTTTGGCATACGTGGCTATTTTGTTAAACAGCTCTGTGAAATTATTTCTTGAGAAACTCATGGGTTGAAAAATACAATTATTCTTACCGGTAAATACAGTTTCTATTTTTAATCGTTGATTGCTGATGCTTTAATCAAATAATATCGACATTTACATTAGAATAATTGTTTCTTATTCCAATTCGTGAAAATAAATATTTGAATTAAACATGTACGTCATTAAATGAAATTCTATAATGAATGTGAATTAAAACAAGAAAAATATACGTCATGAAATGGAAATACATGCACTGGGATGAATCTCAATGAAAATAAGAAAAGAGATATATACGTCATTATATTCAGCAAACAACAGATTATATCAATAGCCAAGCTATATTGCCAATTTCAATGTGGCCCTCAACTGACATTGGCCTATGTACATTTCAAAGGTGACAGGAAAATGTGACATAAAAGGAATGTAACATTTGTGACCCCCAGATCTGTATTGAATTTCTACTACACAGAACAAGTCAAGCGTATCCTTGAAACCCAACGATAAATTGATGGTTGGTTCCCTCAAACATGCCACCCACGAGTAGATAAAATGTTCATGGATGCTCATTAGCCATTAGGTAATTAAAGCTACTAACAATAAAAAGTAATTTGGCGTTATAAAGTAATTTCGTCTATTGATTGCATTAGATAGCATCGGAGGTAGTTCTTGATTAGTAAATAGCATGAATATTTTACAACATACTGGTGTATAAACATATATTTAACTGAAAATAATTTAGCATTAATACTTTACAATTTATATCAGTATGTTATGTATATTTAAATTTTAACTAAAAATTATTTATATTCTGATATTGATAATATGACTAATTCTAACAATACCAAGCATAATAAAGTGAAATAGTAAAAAAATATGTTAATCAATAGATGGAACTAGTTTTAATAAAATAGATATTGGATAATAAATATAAAACTGCAATAATGACGTTAACACAAGCTGAATAATATGTGAAAAAAATTGAAAAGCTTTTCTATTTCCAGTATTAATGAATGACTAAAACTCCCATCCCCTTTTCAATGATTTAAAACAAAACATATTTCTGCTCCAAATTGACTGAAATTCTTGTCAAACCCACAAACTGTGGATATCAATTTTCAGGCGTACTTGGTGAACAGGCTGTTTATTGGACATGTGGTGAGTTCCACATAATGGCTAACATCTGTTTAAGCAGTGTGCTGAGCTTGTTGCAGCGTTCAGATGGTTCAGATGTTGTATATATCATGTATATGATATCATGCCTGTTGCACATAGTAACACTGCCAAATACAACTAAAATAACTACTCACCAGCTAAATATTCTCTCAAGAATTAGTAAGCAAAAAAATTTGAATTTTGCGAACTGAAATAATTGCCATGGTGATGGTGAAATCGAAGTTATCGCAATATTTAATTCCAACAGTTAAATTGTAAATTAAATATATGTTGTAGAAATATATTGCATCTTAAGTTGATGCAAATTGGTAAAAATGAAGTAAATACAATATGTTAATGTAGATGTAATATATCCTAACCATGTATACGTTTATGAAATTACATACGGTACAAGCTTCTATTTAGACCTTACAGAAATACTGATTACATTCGAGAAATACACATTTATTTTCTTTAAAGGCATACAATCACGGTTGATAGACCTAGATAACGACCAAACGAATTTCAGTCTGAGACTATTTACGTTTGATTTGTACACCCAAAAGTTGTTATTTCCTGGTATACTAAG
>JAULBP010012995.1:0-13989 GCA_032355345.1 Lepetodrilus pustulosus
GAATCCCTCATCTCGGAGTGCAGCAAGCCATTCTCTCATCTCATGTCTGAAAAAGCTAGAAAGGTGATAGAAATTATGTTCTCTCTATCTTCAATATACCAAAATTCTTGTAAAGAGTTGATCTTGAACAGAGGTGATTTGGCCAAGAAATTGCGAAGTGTTTTGAGTACTATTTCATGCTGAAGCTTAGATCATTTAACAAAAATTGAGCATGAAATCGTACTCAAACTGTTTTTGTAATCTTGAGACCAGGCCCAATCATGCATAACTTTGAACCTGGGAGGCCATCGTACAGGAATCAAAATTAACTTTAAAACTTACTAACCCGATTAGTGATACAAATAACAATTGATTTGAATTTCAACATGTGATCATAATAGGATACCTTTAGCTATGGGTGAGTGAGTGAATATGGAATTTAACATCGCTACGGGAATCGTTTACCCATTTACAATGATTTTAGCATTGGGAGAAATGGCCCGGGCAAGCGGACTAGTGTTAATTTTGTTCACTACATCATGTTCTTTTGGACAATATACATTTCATGGGTCTAGACTAACATAAGCCCAGCGTACATGGGCAAGTTAAATTGCACTGTGGCAACCTATTTTATATTATAGATCACCTTTTATGCCTGAACAACTTACATGACTAGGACTGTGGGCAAGTAACTCGAAATGTTAGACTAGAACCCTGCATTTGATGTGCTGCTGATTTCACGTCACTGTGTTGTGTAGGAGTCTAAATCAAACCCGGTGTTTCTGATCCACGAGGACGACAAGAAGGCGAGCAGCAGCAGACCAGCAGGACTGGACGACGGCAGCTCGGCTCGCGAGGACAAGCGTGACCAGAGGCGCAAGAAAGCTGCAGGTAGGGTGTGTAACCAACAGGATACTAATCCACTTATGGTGTGGGTGGTGGTGCAATGGTAGAAAATCTTTGCACTTCTCGGCCAAAGGTTCCGGGATCAATGTTCGTTAAAGGTACATTTCTCACGCGATCATGATAGGGTATGCTGTCTGTACAATGGCCATGTAAAGTGGACCCCCATTTATCCGGACTTCGGATAGCCGGTTTCCCTCGCTATCCGCACGTTTTTTACTGGGAGCCATATATCAGGTTTCTTATGTAAAATGACTCTGACATCCGGTAATTAAGTTATTCACATGATTTTATCGAGAACACAACCGTCCGGATAAACAGGGGTCGACTGTAGTTATCATTTTTTGTATCTGTCCAGTAACAGCCGGTGCTTGCAGGTTTACTGGAACATTCAGGGCTACTAATGTTGCGGGTTTCCTCCTGCCCTGAACTGACAAGTTGTGATGTATGTGAAAGAATCTTGAAGAAAAAAAACAAGAACAAAAACTAATCCACTTCGCAGGGGTTAATACTAGCACTAGTCCTGTAGCCAAAGCCAAAATGCTCAATGCTAAAGGTATGCTAAGGACTAGTAGTTATTTAGGATTTATTAGGCTTTTACTATATGTTATCATTATCAGGACTAGTGCTCCAAAATGTTAGTATTAACCGCTGTGAAGGTAATGTGGTATCTTTGTCAAACTGCAATTAGAAATACAGTTGATCCCCGTTTATCCATATAGTTGTATTCCCGGTAAAATCGTGCGAATAACTGAATTTCCGGAGGATTGAGTCGTTTTACATAGGAAGACTGATATATATGGTTCCCAGTAAAAAACATGCGGATAGCGAGAAAAACGGATATCTGCAGTCCAGATAAACGGGGGTCCACTATACATTACCCTTCAGGATATAGGGTATCCATTCAGAATAGTGGTTATCAATGATATTTGAAACTATTTATGAAAAATTAGAATTTTAAACTATTCTTAATCATCACGCTGTCAATTATTTCCTCATAAAATATTACAATTATATGTGAATCAAATATTGGATAACTATGCATCTTGATTCCTACTCCAGTGGAGTTGTTTCCATGGTTTGTACTTCATGATAAAATCCAGTATGAGTAATCATTAATAATTAGTAATTTAATATGACATAATATCAGGTGTAGAATGGCTTTAAAAATCAGATGTACATTTTGCTGTTTGGTGTAAATGGATGAATTTACCATGTTTCATAGGTCACTTGAAGAAATGTTATTTAAATTATTAAAATACAGTATTTTGATCTTTTGAAAGCTGGCCAATGTTGGTCTGGATTTGATACTTTCCACTTTATGATTAATTATTAAAAATAGAAACAATTATAAAAGATAGCATGCTATATCTACAAGAAGATTGGGATATTGTTTTAGTTGGATTCCTCTGTAGATGAAATGTGACCCTGTGTAGTACGAATCTTTCCGAGTGATAATAGAAGGGAATCCAGAATTATTATAATAGAGATAACACATGAAGTGGTTAAATACATATAGTGGATGCATTTATTATCAAAGGTTGATAATAATCAGCTCAATAGTAGAATTGGTCAAACTTGTAAGAATGTTCAACTGTACCTAGACTAGTAATTATGTATTTATTGTGGGTTTTTTTTTAGGAAGAAGTATTCTCAACATTTTGTAGTAATTTTTTGTTATTTACCTGCACTATTATACAAGGCTGGTACTATAAGGCTGGGGGTATGTCATGGACCACAAATACAGCCTTATATAGAGGGGACACTGTATTTGTTTTTATTGTACATGACATTGTGTAGTGTGCTACTGAATGAACAGTTAAATGCTACATTGTGAATATAAAATGGAATAAATTAATGATTTACAGTGTAAGAAATTTAGAAAATAATAAAGGGGTCCTTCTCCATAGACCAAATGTTAATGGTGATCAAATACCTTAGGCACAGACACTGGTCTTTAGGGCATCTCCAGTTGCCTGCAGCAGCTAGAGGGTTTATATCTATTTGTAAGTAGGAATGCATAAAATGATTGCATTGAACATTTTATGACACTTTTCTTTGTTTGATTGCAACAATTCTGTTCAAAATTGACTAGAACATGCACGCTAAGTGACATTGTGCTTAAGTGATATTGTGCTATGCGTGCCATTACATCTAGTTGTGCATTCTGATGTGCATGTAGTAATATAAGAGAATATGTATGTATGTATGTGTACATACAAAATGACGACTCTGTAGAATGTTGCATACAACTTGTGGTTATGCATACTCAGTGGCTACAACCAGGAAGTGGGAATAATTATCACTACGGACATGTATGTTTCCTACTGTCCGGTTTTAACAACTATTTGAATTTCTGTATATCTGAGATTAAGACATTGAAATTAAAGGCATGATTAATATTAATTAGTGATATTTGATGTAACTGTTTCAATATATAATAATTCAAATGTTATATACATTTAAATATGTTTAAACAAACCAAGTATTCCAACATATTCAGAATTGTTGATTTACTGCACATAGCAATTGATGCATGTAGCAATTGATATTTAATTTAAACATATCAGTTATGTCAATGAATCGTCCTTAAATATGGTAAAATACACGTATTGTTAAATTTGTATAATAAATGCCGCCTATTTTTTTTACTCATGAAGCTGTGATCATAGTTGCCTTTTTATTCGTCAAGCCATGATCAAGACGGATTGGTTGGCGGGCAGTATTGATGATTGGTTGGCGACCAGTGTAGTAATATGTTGAGTCATGTGCAGTGCCAGGTAACCAGTATTGTTATCAGGTAACCTTAGATGTCTCTGGCCAGGATGTGTGCACACACTGTGTGTATACTGACCTACATGTCCAGCCTGAATTATTCATGTCTGAGTTGATCAGCGGTTACACGTTGCCGTTGCGTAATGTCTGACCTACATACCCTGGAGACCAAACCCACCAATAATACCTCCCTTGTTCTATCGGTGTCGGGTCAGACATATTTTGTTTGTCCACTTCCAGCCGTGTCCAGTTTAACGTTATTTGTGTCCGACTGGAAAAACGTTTGTTTTCGATAATGAGTCGACCGGCAGGGTGGCAGTGGCGCCGGGATAGACACAGGGCTCCCCCTGGTGACCAACCTGGAGGCCACTGCAGGCTGTGTTTGTCTTGCATAACCCTTGGGGCATGTGCAGTGAATGACCAGGCCGAGATTACCGGTTGGCCCGGTGATGTTTACTCTTCCATGTGTTATGTCGTGGTCCTCACATTGAGGGCAAACTCTAGTCTGACACGGTGGCTTGGCGATACCTCGATAGAAGAGTACATTTGACAGCCATTGTCAATCCGTAGTCGGCGCCGTTGAATTGTTAGGCTATGCACGAACCCTATCTTAATTTTTATTTAATTTTTTATTTCTTCTAAATGGACCAATTAATAGAAATAAATCATTGTCATGATCAAAACTGGTTTAATGATAGCATCTATGTTTGGGCAACTCTGGTTGCCTCCAACATGGTATAGGTTAAAAGGGAAGACATGCATTAAGGCCAAGTTTTTCGGAAGATAACTATTTTTTTTGGGATGCAAGCCGAAGCCCTCATTCAGAGACACTTGAATCGCACAATATTGGGAATTCTTGGAAATGTATGTTTACAACATGTTTGTTAGTGGAGACGACTGTTCAGTGTGTGGTATGATCCACTTCAGTCAAGAGCAGCATATCAATAGACATGCGATTTGAGCCAGTGCCACTGATCGGGTCCATGAATAATTGACCAGTTTTATGTCATGCTCGTTGCGCCAGTGTTCCCGGTCTCAGTGCAGAGAGCTGTGCCCCCAGGCCAGTTGGGCCTCACTATTATGTCACATTGTGTTTGTTGACACAAGGCGGACAAATGCAGATAAGCGAGGCACGGCGAGAGCAGTGCTGTTTGCCTATTGTATCAGCAGTTAAATTAGACCCTAATCCCGTCACCTAGACCACAAAGGGGCATAACTCTGGCACACTGGACCCTTGCCTAGATAAATGTTCCAGTTGGCTGTATAAACCTCAATGTTTGCTCCTTTTTAGAAAAGATTTTACCTTAAATGCCGAGCATTTCAAAGCTTTTAAACCCGTTTTTCCTTTTCGAGAATGTTTTTTGTCCAACAAATTGGTTGACCGTATCACGATTGGTGTTGAAGTAACGTATCACGGAAGAGCTGTGTTGGCGGTTGTCGGGAAGACATGGCACCTCATTAGGGAGGGCGACAAACCCAACACGGATCACAAATGGGGGGAAATCTTAGCTCGTGTAAAAACTAAGGATCAAACAACTCAACCATGGTATTTGGACACCAGATAATGGCTTTCAAGGTCGCGATGACATCAGTAAGCCAAACCTCTCCTTTGTACATTGATTGATCAGTCTTCGTAGGCCATCGGTGTACGACTACATGTATTATTGAATTAACCCCTTGACTGGTGATCTCATTTAAAATTCACATAATTCTATTCGAACATTGATGATCGAGTGAATTAATTATGCTATACTGTGTTACTAGGTAAATAAAATAACCAAAATAGATATGATGGTATGTTTCTAATAAATATATATTTTCTAGTTCTCCAACAATATTGCTCACTCATTGATATTAAAATAAGTATATTTTCCCATTAAGACAATTTTCCCATGATGTATTCCTCCCGTGATATATTTCAACAGACTTGTGCTTTGGAAAGCAAATTATACTTTTCTGAAACCGCATTTGATGTATTTACCATTCAAGTTTTATGTTCAAGTTTGCAAATGCAAATTAGGTTGATCAGTCAGTAAGACACAAATGTAGATCATTCTCCTGGGTATAGATTATTCATTCTTCTCTTACTTACTTGTCCAGTATTATGTGGTGATATAGGTCAGTAGCTGTGTCATGTCATGCAGTATAGATTTATGCAACACATGTACATTTATATTGCATAAATTGGTCGCATAGTTGTCGGTAATATTGCTCAAATGAGCTAAGGACACGTACAGTGCATATATTTGTTTGTTGTTAATTTTGCCATTGTTGGCAAACTTGTACCTTGTGGACAAATCTATATTTCCAGAAAGCTGGAAAATATCGTCATAGATTTCTCATTCATCATCCTCGGTGCATACAGTCAGTGTTGTTGAAATGGATGCCAATTTTTATCAACTATGAAACTAAATTTTATTAACTTTGAAACTTTGCAATTGTGTTATTCCTATTGGCAATAAACATTGCAAATTCATGTATAGTGCACACATATTTACTGTTCTTCTGATATACATGTGAATTTCTACATCTGTTATATAATTTATGTACAATTCTTGTGATATAAATGTGAATTTCTACATCTGTTATATGTTAGGTAATTCAGGTACTGTTCTTCTTATATACTTGTTATGTAATTCATGGATGTTTTATAAATTGTGACCTTTTTCTCAATCAAAAATAATTGTAAATTAATTACTGTAAAATGGTTGTTGAAATTGATTGTGTTTTGAATAATGCTGATTGGCGTTCTTCCTTGAGACTTGTACACAAATTGGAGAACATGAAGATAAATTCTATCTCAGAGTCTCATTGATCTAATTTTGAATGATGGTGAATGAAACACACTTAATACTATCATTTACACGTTATCATTTCCACATTAATGATTTTTTTTGTCTCGAAAAATCGACACAACTGATGAAACGAGATTGTCAATATTATGATTGTATAAGGTGTACCATTTGTTTGCATAACCATTACCTTGCAGATATCTATTCAAAATGGACTTAATTTGAGGATATCCATCCTTGAAAAGTAAACATATTATTAATGTGTCTCCTTAATTGTTGGCATCCCGTATGTTACATTTTATTTTTTTTTATTCGGCACGCCATTATAATAATTGTAATTTGTCATTGGAATGAGTTGTCATCAGTTGGCACCAGTTGTCTTTATGAGAGACCAAGCCACATTGTTTCCTTTTGTAAGTTGCTTATGAAATCTTTAGTTTGGTTTATTGTGGGGAGGCAAGACATTATTCAATTAGATCAGTTTTCAATGTTTTACTGTCAGCGAAGACATTGCCATCAAAGTTTCACCAATCATTTTGCCAACTAGTAATATATTTTATATCATGGTTTATAATGTTTTGCTGTTTGTTTAGATCATTTTACATTTTACTGTCTGTTTTAACTGTTGTACAATGTTTTACTGTCTGTTTAGACCATTGTACAATGTTTTACTATCAGTTTAAACTGTTGTACAATGTTTTACTGTCTGTTCATTTTACAATGTTTTACTGTCTGTTTAGACCATTGTACAATGTTTTACTGTCTGTTTAGACCATTTCAATGTATAACTGGCTGTGTGGACAAGTTAAAAACAACTTTGCATGATTCATTTGGACCAATTCACAATAACTATTGGCGCTAGCTTTTCAAATTTTAAATGTAAAGTTGACAATTTCATTCACAATGCAAACATATTAGTGGTAAAGCCTATTGTCATGGGTATTGTGAGGTTTGAAAAGTCAACAGTTGGTGTGACCATTGTTGCTTGACCGGTGTCCAAAGCTGACCGGTCAAGTTTCGGACAAGCCTGATAAGCTTTCACGCTGCCACTGGACTAATGAAACTTTAATGAAGTAGTTTTTCTCTGACCAGCGGTGTTGGAGTGGTCATCTGTGGTCAAGCATGGTGACTACAATGGCTTGACCTTACTGAGGTTAGATGGTCTACAGGTGGCCAGAATGACCTGTGCTCGGTCCAGCCTTCTGGAAACAGGTCAACTCTTCATTTCGAATCAGCTTTTTTCATAGCAAAGAAAAAAAAAGAATTCTTAGACTTATTCTAGTGTGTTATATAAACTTTATTAAAAAATGTCTTCATTAAGAAAAAATAATATATAAAGGTTATGTCATAAATGTTTCATTCTATCCTTCTCATCAATAAGATTATCTTAATTTAGTCAAGATTGATCGGTCGCAAGTTTACAACTGTTGAAATATGTTATTTGAATTTTTAATAACGACTATCACTGAAAAATGCGATTACTTTGGTGTTCTAAATTACACGGGCTGCAAATTGCCCTTTCACCTATTGTATGCTGTCCTGCCACCTGGTACTTGGTGGTTTCCAATCACCCGTCCAATCGGCTGTCAGTAGGACTGACCCCTGGTGGTCAGCTGTGTTTGTCATGTGACCAAAAGTCTCCTTAAAGGCTTTTTGCGGTATCTTTTTATGAGGTGACGACACGAATAGGGCGCACACACAAAAAAACTCGGAACCTGGTCAGTTTCAATGTTTCCAAGGTTATGGCAGGATGTTTGGAATGCAGCTATGGAACGTTATCATGCATTGGTTAATGCACAGTGAGTTATTTTGCTAATTTCTGTGGAAATGTAAATATATGAAACTGAAGTTGATGTATGTATGATTAAATTAATTTTTTTTTGTTTGATACCTGTTGATCTGGTTACCTTCATCCTAATACAAGATGTCTGAATATGTTAATACTTTTCAAACAATGCCAGTTAACCAAATCATAACTAATTTAATCAAAATTGTTGAAATTATTATAAAATTGCTCGTTTGTTATTTGCATAGAAAAGTTTGCGTATTATTTTCTTCTTCTGAATAATATATATGAAATTTTGGATTCATTTTGTGGTCCATTTTGCATTAACGTTCAGAAAGGTTGTATTGCATCGGGATGTTCATTGAATACATGTCCGTTGATATTTTGTTGGTAATGTAACACTACAGAATCTAGAAGAAGTTGCAAGCCCTGTTTGCCAGTATTGACTAGTTGGATGTTCATTAATTTAAAACAATTTTCAACAGACATGTAGGGTAAAATTGACCTACTACAAGAGCTAAATACTCAACAATTTCAACAAATGGGCAAAAATAAATCTTGATGAAAGCTGCGTCTTTCAACATTGTTTTCAAGTCGCCGCTAGATAGTGGAAAGTTAAAACAAGAATGAGACGTTGCAGTGCATCTATCAATTCTGAAAGTGTATGGATTGTTTCAGGCTTTTAATTTTGATTGTTTTCACCAGACAATGTCACATGTTCTATTTTGTTATAGTGTATATTATGGTCATATTTCATGCCTAGCACATGCTCTTGATATCGCACACGCATGATAACACCTGAGATGGAAAGTAGATATTCCAGTAAAGTAGCACTTATTGTGTCCAAATTTTATGGTGAGGTATCAAATTCTAATGTCTGCCAACATGTATTAAGTATTAATGAAATATCGCTGCTGTAAAATTAGTGGGGTGTGTACAGTTGTAGATAGTTTGTATATAGGATGGATTATTCAAATGACTTTGTCAGCTTGTTGTCCTCTGCTAACAGATTACGTTTAGTTAGTATCAATAATTTCAATGATTTGTGCAGTTGCATGACACATCTGATTGTCACTCCTTCCCTACCTCTCCTGCCTTCCATACCTCATTCCTTTTCTACTCATTAGTTCATTCATTCATCCATTCATTCATTCATTCATTCATTCATTCATTCATTCATTCATTCATTCATTCATTCATTCATTCATTCATTCATTCATCCATTCATTCATTCGTCTATTCATCTATCCATTAATTCATTCATTCATACCTTTATTCATCTATCCATCCATTAATTTGTTCCTTTATTAATTCATGCATCCTTTCATTAATCCATCTATCCATTTATTCATCTAACCATACATTCACCTAGTTATCCCTTCATTAATCTATGCAGCTATCCATTTATTCATCTATCCATACATTCACCTAGTCATCCCTTCATTAATCTATCCATATATCCATTCATCTATCCATTTATTCCTCTATCCATCCACACAATCCTTCATTCATCCCTTCATTCATCCATGCATCCATCCATATATAGATATAACATACTAATCCACCAATCCACACATCTATTCTATATTTTCTTGAGCACATTAATACATGTTCATGTAGATTTGAAAATGAATCCTTGATGTTGATGTGATTCATCGATTTAATTAGTTTTCATGGAAATAACATGTTTTGTATTTTTAAGTCATCCTTGGTCTGTTAGTACCAGCCGGTGCATGCAGGTACGTCTAGTGTGCAGCTTTCAATCTCACAGATGTTGCAGGTTTTCTCCTGTCCTAAAACTAATTCCTCTTGTCATAAGCTTACAGTCATGATTCAAGTGAAAGAATCTTTAAATTAGCTCTAAAATCACATTTTTTAAAACCCATTTGAAACATAAATATTTGACAGTAGATATAGTGCATTTGGTTTAAACTTCTATAAATAATCTATTGAATACAACAAGAATTTGTGACTATATAATATTTTATTTGTATTGACCGAGAGAAAAGTTAAAATTGGCCCCTGTTCCGTGCCAGGGTGTGATATATACACATGTATATCCTTTTCTTGAACTTGAGTATCGTACAAATTTTGTATGTAAAACTGCTCTAATGTATTAATGAACTAGTACCTTTTTTTGAGTGATGAAAACTCTTGAGTGTTGTTTTATTATTTATTTTCACAGAAACTTCCATAGTGGTCACGGTCACCATTCATATTCATTCTTTTTCTGATGCGGTATTGTACAGTTTGTAGTGGTGAATGCTATTTTGAACAGTTCGCATAATATTCAGTGCTATTTTGACCAGCATCAATGACTTATTTTAAACCGTTTACATGAGTGAATACTGTTTTGAATACATTTCCATTTAAGCTCTTTAAATATTCACAATTTCCTTGATAAGTTGCATGTGGCATGTAAATGGTGAAACACGTATCTTGAATTGGGGTAAGTGGTTAGTTGTAATGATCTATAAAATATGCAGACATTTGTTGTGCATGTAGTGAATAACTTTTCTAGTGTGCATGAATTGTGCATCCATCTGGTCTTGTTTTCCAATATTGATTTAAATTTGTTCATTATTTATTTTTAGGTGTGTATATAAATTGAATATATCTGAGAATTTTGAGCATGATATAAGACTATTCTGAACACGTCAAGGAAATTGTGTTAGTTAATACAGGACCTGCAACCTAAAGGGCAGATGAACTAAAAATGTTCAATTGTAATGTCAGGATAATTTTAAATCCCCCATCATTATATTGATGTAATTTCTATTTAACCCTTTCCATGCTGTTGGTGACCTGAGATGCCGTACAGAGCAGTGCCAGTAACTAATCCAGCAGGGAGAGAGTTAACAATGTCCAAATTGTCTACCACATGTTCTAAATGAATGCATCGTCGCAAATTGGTGAAAGATTGCTGTTCAACTCCATAATCACTCTCACTAAATGAATTCAGAAAATGAATATTCTGTTAAATTTCAAATTCACATGAAGAGCATTGTATAGTAAATAATACATTTAAAAAAAATTACATCCCTCAATTGTTTTTTGAGAATTGATTTTTGTCAGTCATTCTGATGTCCACTATCCGGCCAGCTGCGGTCACTTCTCACGGTGGCGGTCAAACAAGGGAGTTATTCTAGTATATTACTGCTGCTGGCATTGCTGCTCCATCCCCTATTAATAAAGCAGTAGTCTTATTAAGGCTATTGTTGCCCACACTGACCGCAAGGTGACCAGTGGTCTGGGACCAGTATGTAAACCTCATTTTGACAGCTGGTCAATTTTTTAGTAGCCATGGTCATCCAGCCCGCTTGCCAGGTGTTTAATAAAAAATATTTTTTATTAAAATTAGTCGGGTTCACATGGACTTTTTTCTCTGAGCCAATTTATGGTTCTTGGTCCACCAGTTGCCTGGGGTCAAACGTTATAAGGTCAGAGGTGAGGCGAGGTCTTGGCGGGTCGGCACGGAAGTAACTAAACAATTGGGGTACAATAGGGTGTATTAAATCAGGCGATATCAGACACCAGACCCTTGGGCCTGTGCTTGACCACTGCTGGGGACATGGGTGGGAATAGGGGTGCAAATAGGGGGTATAGGTAGGGGGGATAAAGGGGGATGCTGAAAAGTACTATATTTGACGTTGTCTCGCAAACTGGGTGCATGCTTTCTCACCATTTTGCAGCTTTGCCACCTGTTGGCGAAAACAGGGCTGCACTGGTCATTTGTTTGTGTATGCCATGAGAGAAAGGCCATAATTAATGTTTGGTTTGTCAAATTGTGACCTGATGTTTATGTATGGTTGTTCAGTTTTTGTTATAGAGCATTTCTAAATTACTTAACTAATTTACAATTAGATATTCTTTCAGAACAGATTGGTAGTGGTTTGTTTATCTCATTCCTTTATCAAATAGTAAAATTAAAATAATTCTAAATTAAAATGTGAAATTTGTGATTATTTCCATTGTTTAATTCACAAGTACATGTATTGAAAAGAAATGGGATGACAGATGAATTACATTTAAGTTTTTTCTTTCGCAATGTAGTTGTATGTGATGGAACTAGACACATGGGTTTATGTAGTATAATTTTGATAACATTGAATATCATTCAACTCAATGCAAGAAATCCCTTACAATTTAACTCAGCATGAGTAGCTGTTGTGTTTTCTTTCAACAAACAAATTATAACTTTTCATAAAATTTCATATTTGATCACGTAGAATTCTTTACATAAATATTTCTCTTGCAAAACTCTGATTTTCTTGTACGAGTTGTTCCATTGTCAGTTGACTTGTGGCTGGGCTTTGCTTGTTTGAATGGTCAAGCAAGAAGCATGTTGGTCATATGGTGTGTAGTGGTCAGATGGTACTGAACAAGGGATGTTAGGAGCATCTTATATCACACCTGCCTACAATGCCACTCCATGTAACATTGACACACAGTGTGACTTGTAGTTATTTCCACAGGCCGGGGACATACAAGCTCTTATCTCGTGTTAGTGCAGGACATATCCTCTGTATCGTTTACGTTAATTATGTCAATATATATGCCTAGAGTATAATATATTGATGACACACTGCAATGTTAATCTGGTGAAGACATTTGTTCATATTGTCGTTATATTAGGTAGTGTTTGTTCTATGATGTGGGTGTGAGTTTATTAAATATTTATTAATTGTTAATTTATTACATGTCTTCCTCAAGGATATTCCATGCCACCCACCTCATTATTGCCAATATCGGACTATATCCTATTATTTTGACATTATTATAAGTCATGCTGAGACTGCACAAACTGCAATAGCAGTTGCATTTGACCCATCTAATCGATCCTGAAAACCCCCAAAGTATCTCTCTCTCTCTCCCCCGCCAGCCTAACATACACACCCCACTCATTCTCCCTGTTATTATGGCAGCCTCAGTAAATTATTTATGGCCTCAAATTTCTAAGGGTCATTCTACAAGAGGAAGATTTTTAGTTTTGCTCTTTAAAAAAAATCAATTCTTTCATAATAATGAAATCAAGGTTAATATGGTTGTCTTTTAGAAAATTGCCATTTAAGTAGTGAACTGAAATGCTGGATATTTTATATTTGAAGAGTAGCAGGAAAATTGGCTGAAATGTCTACTACATAAAATATATTCTGTGTGTGTGTGGTATTTTTGAGGATAATTTAGAAAGAAATCGTGTCTGTAAAATTTGTGTCTTGTCTAAAAATTCTATCTAAAAATTCTACGGCTATTATTTGGCACCTGGTACATTCTAGGTGGTCCTTCCTTTTGAAAACATTGTGCAGTTTCTGACTATGTTGTTGTCTTGCCACACTATCGTAATATGTGTGAAATTTCCAAAATATCAGTTAGATGTAGTTTTTACAGCTACAGTGTCCCCTCAATGTAATATGGCCCGATGCACCGCAGATTCATATATAACGGGGTCAGACGTGGATCCCATTTTTATTTTCGTTATTTCCCTGTAATATCGTATACCGTAATTAACCTATTAATTCTAACAGGTCAAAATAATTAAATTTTTAGTTGTTCAAATTATTAGAAAAATACGGAATTGAAAATGGTCTATGTTCGAATAATTAGAGACACAAAATAAAAGTACAAAATATGGATTTTAAAAAAATAAAATAAAAAAATAGTAAAAAAAATATGTCCTTGTGGGTGAAATATTCCCACTGCGACGTAAAACACTTAATTCATTCATTGATTCATGCAGACCGGCCTACCCATAAC
>JAULBP010013106.1:0-13987 GCA_032355345.1 Lepetodrilus pustulosus
AGCCGGTGCTCGCAGGTTTACTGCAACATTCAGCGCTACGGATGTTGCGGGTTTCCTACTGCCCTAAACTGACAAGTCATGATGTTAGTGAAAGATTCTAGAAAGCGACTATAAACCCCATTACAAAAAAAAAACCAAGTCCTTGTACACACTGGAACTGCTCTCTGATACTGTAGTCCGGTGTGCTACTGCACTTTGTTTTCCCCGCTGGAGTGAGTCAGGGTGGAGGCTAGGTCAGTAAGGTTATTTGCAGCAGAAGACAAGGCTCTTCCTCTAATGTGTGTTTTCTTTGTACTATACCGTTGTCTGCTACCTGTTTGAAGCATATCCACCTCTGAAGTGTTTTTATTTAAAGATCGCCTGTTATTTTATCTCCAGATTCAGACAAAGAATCTCGGCTTAAATCAACCTGATTAAGAGCAACAATGGTCTTCTTGGATTGGTTTATCAGAAAGTGTTTGTGGTATCCAGACAATAATTAGAGTTGAGTGACGGCTAAGGCGAGGGATGCCAGGTAGAGCACTTGTTGCCAGTCAGGTGTTGAGAGTGTGTCGGGATGAACACCAACAGGAAGTAAGAAACACATTACAGATACACAGATAGAATGTTCATTATTCTTATTTTTAGATCTTGCATCGATTCAGAGATTCTATTGCCGTGGATTGAGGAATAGATAATGATTTAAACATCAGCTTAATTTTGATTAGTAAATTGGAATGAAGGCACGACTTATTTTTTAATGCCACTTGCAACTATCTTTCAGATATATGTCACAATTTTTGCAAGCTATGAAAACTTACTTTTTTCAATGAATTGGAGATTGTTTCATTAATTTATGCAGTGAATATCTAACCATTTAGAATTATAGTAGGTTACATTGTAAATACCTATTTTTGAAACTAGCCTAAGTCCAATGAACCTGAAATGCCCTGAACATATCTTAACAAAACTGACATTTAGAAACACATCCAATAAATCTGAAACATTCTATGAAGTAATACGTATACCAGGTATTTGTTTTACTATCCCATGTATCTTATGTACTGTAACAGTACATAGAAGATGAACACATAGATAAACACTCAATGGCAGCTGATGTGAATAAACCCTTATCCTGTAGTACAGCTGCTATGTGAGACATGTACATCTCTGTTACTATGTGACAATTGTACATAGAATCCTAATATTGTACCTACCAAACTGGCATCCTTTGAGAAGAAAGTGTACAATCTATGAACCAGGGCTCCCCTGTATGAAATAGGATAACTCTAAGTTAGCTATAACTCTAGAGATGATAACATAGAGATGATAGACTGGGTATCCTTTCATGAAGCTCTGTTATCCACTAAGAGACTGGTAGCACTCTCTTTGCCAATAGCTAATACACTAGTGACTACTTAGAGAGTGCTACCAGTCTCTTAGTAGATCTTTGTGAAAGGATACCCTGGACCATTGCTAAGGTTATGGCTAAGGTCACTGTACCTTAGAATTACACCATTTCGTACAGTTGAGCCCAGTCATCTTAAAAGGAAACCTACCCATTGCAAATAGTGTCTGTGTTGATGACAGGAATATTGGGCAGGTTCTTAGATTACTCCGCACTTCTAACACCTACAAGTACGACTCCAATTAAAACAGTGTGTAAACTTTTAACCCATTCCTTGTTTATTACCCCATAAACCACAGGGGTCCCGCTCCGACCTGGCTGCCTGCCACCACCGACCTGGACCTGACATCCAGACCTGGGCATCCAGACAAAAACAGTCTACAGTATTGGTGTTAGACAGGTAGACACGCTTGCTGCAACTCGAATGTTCTGCAACATACATCAAAATTGTTGGTAACAATTGCATACTGAATATAGCTACAACCCTTAATTTACCTACAACATACATCAAAATGTTTGAAAACACAGCAATCGAAATTAACACTAGTCCGCTACCCCGGGCCATTTCTCCCAATGCTAAAGGTATCTTAAGGACTAGTAGAAATTCATGTTATTTGTATCACTATTTGGACTACCGGGTAGTAACTTTTAAAGTTAATTTTGATCCCTGAAAACATTGCATACAACCCATAATTTACTTGCTGTTATTGTGTAAATATGGTACAATAGGTTTTCATCCAACAATAAGCCACTGAATTACTCTTGTAATTATATAATCCCCAGATTATATATTTTCTAGTGCATTGTCAGATTTCTTTTTTATAACATGTGGATATTTCATTGGCTTTTTGGCATGGTGTTCATTGACTCTGGAATGCAGTGGCAATCTCTTCTCTTCCTTCCAGGTGATAGTCCAGTCATAAATGAAACTGCTTTTACCATCAAGTTTCTTCCACGACAAAATATGCTCAAAAGTACTCAATCAATCAGACATGTCCAGGATGTCAGGGCAGGAAATTCAAGCATGGAGCATTTTGATTGGTGGTCATAGACACTGTTGTTTATCACAGCCACACAGGTAGGTGTTACATGGGTGACTTGGTGCACTGTGATTGGCTGTTGTGTTCATGTTCAGTGTAGTCAGATTGTGTGATTGGCTGGCATGTTCATTGTAGACAGATTGTGTAATTAGATGGTGTGTTCATGTTAATTGCTGTCAGATTGTGTGATTAACAGTTGTGTTGGTTCTTTTTGCAGTCTGATTATGTGTGTTTGACTGGCGTGTTCATGTTCATTGCAGTTAGATTGTGCGATTTGTTGGCATGCTCATGTTCATTGCAGTCTGGTCATGTGACTGGCTGTTGTGTTCATGTGCAGTATAGTCATCGCTGTCCGGAGAGCATGAGTCAGATTGTGTAATTTGCTGGTATGTTCATCAACACATGTATCTGGATATGCTACACCGTAAATGTATACCATATACACTGTAGTCCATATATTTCTTTGTAGACTTGGTAGAGGACAAGCGTAATGTTAGCTTCTACTACACTGTAGTTCTAGTCAGACAGGAATATTTATTGCTATTGCTTTAAATACCCACGACACAATTTATTGCCTTGAAATCACACAATCAGTAGCATCTTTCCAAGTGACATGTTATTGTAACATAGCTACCAACATCAGCCAACTTTACTCACATTAAACAAAATTATCTCCCATGTAGCTTTTGGCATCAACAGAGTAATCTTCCCTTATCTGTCCTATATCTTCATTAACCCTCTGCCTGATGTCAGTAACGGAGGGTTCCCCACGTAGCACTGACTGTGAGTAACACAGCAGAGAGAGGGACAAGACACGCTCAATTGCAATGGATTTTATTTCAATTGAGAATCGTTACAATTTCTTAGTCATGATAATTGCATTGATGAAATGTATGCTGTACTGAGTCTTTTCATTGCATCAAGATCACATCATTTAGATTTTGTTGATTTCATGAACATTTTTCTGAATGTTCGCTTGATCAAACATTAATCATGTAATCGTTTAATGTATGGATTCTTTCAATATTGACCTAGATCTTGGCTTGGGTCCATCAACATCAATTAACACACTTCCTAGAAGCTTAAGTTTGCCATGAAATTCTTCAGGAAATACAAGCAAGCATACCAAGAATTCAGAATAGAATTAGTAGATTTATACTGTCTTATTTTGATATACAGTCTTGTCTTGGTTCTATTACTTTTTCGCTACATAGTCCCTACCATATTAACCAAATGCTGAATTCAAGATCAAATTAATCAAATTAACCAAATTACTGGTATCCCTGTCTGTCCAAACTGATGCTGGATTTACAACATATTTACCTTTCACCTAGACTGTCAATAGTCTCAGAGGATGAAAGTAAATCATTTTTAATAAATTCTACTGATGGGTATATTTGTATATGAAAGGAGCCTCTGAATTTCTTTAACCCCTGTTCCCCGGAAATTTTAGACTTGCTTTTGTCCATAGGAGATATTTGGAATAGGAGTATTAGAGAACAGGGTCTGTGAGAGAGACTGTAACCTTTCTCCTGGCTGGATTAATTAATACTTCTCTATATGCTATACTAGGCATCTATGATTGCCAACATCTGAAGGAAGGTTAACAACACTAACACACCTTTCCTAAATAAAATCCTAATTTCTTTTGAAGTTTATGCCATATCCAATTTTCTATTGCCTAACAAGATTGCTTTTAGATCTTTAGACTGCACCTATTCATTCCTGAGTACGGTACATACTTAATAGGTGATGGAAATTTCCTGTGCCACGATGATGATACATAACAGCCACTTCGCAAGCAGCTATTAAAAAATATTTTATGTATTGTAGCTCAAAGTATTAAAATGCTATAAGATTTTGTTACATAATATGCATTTTTCAAAGCCTTGTTTAATACTGGAAGACCCATAGATTGACATTAATGAATCCATAACATTCGGTGTGAATCTGTACACTATACTACTCAGACTGATTATCCTTGCTTCACCCTTTTCATTGTTGATGTAAAAAGATCAACAAATTATTCTCCCTTTGTTGTTTTGAATAGGATGATCGCATATCCTATAGAAACGAGAAAAAAGAGAACGAACAGGCAAAGTGTGATGAATGGCCACCCAGCTTCTACTGGATTATCTCCACCTGTTGGAGGCCCTGTGTGTTTGAATGCCTGAACCTAATCCTTCACCATTGACGAGAACATAATTATTTACAGGTAAAACATGCGTTTGATGTCTTAATGTCTCAGCGTCCTTAACCTTTTCATCAATGCTGTGGGAAAGACCCCTACAGACCGAAGATCATCCGACAGACTTAACTACAGGCTCGCCCCGGTAATTGCAGGTCCAAGGTGGAGCTAATTACACGTGTCTTCGGTACCGCAGTAAATGCTGCTGTGGCTCGTCATTGGACAGAAGACTTTCAAGTCAGTCGCAGCGGGAGTTAAAGCTGACAACTTGTACTTTGTCACATTTAAGAAATCTTAGGAAATGGCGGGAATCATTAAAGTCCATGATTTCCATGATGCGCGTGTCTATCTACATGTGAAGCAGGTGTGTTGTTGACAGGTTCACTGCTCTAGGTAATCGGTTGATGGCAATCAACAGATTAAGAACAGACATGGTACATGTAATTATACATTTACATGTGGATACTTAGAGAGAAAAGGACAACACAAGGAACACAAGTTGTTTAGATTGTAGGTTAATCATAGTCTTAGAGGGTAAAAAACAAGTCAGTTATATATCAGGGTATCGTTTCTCGAAGCTTTCATACCTACTACAAGACCATTAGCACTCTTGTAGCTATCTCTAATTCATGGTGCTCGTGCACTTAGAAAAGCGCTATGGTCTCATTGTGGATAAAAATTGTGAAAAACAATATCCAGTTCTACAAAGTGGTGTTATGGCTATGTAAAAGAAGCCACAATAAGGCTTTACCCCATGAAATCTAGTCATGCTACATCATTGTACATGGCAGACTTTTTGAACGGAACTGATGAGAATGAGGTCTGTGATGTGGACTGGGTTAGCGTGACACTGCTGTATGTTGTTCTGCATGTAAACCAGCTGTGAACATCTTCATGACGTCTGCTTACCTCCTGCTGCTCCCTGCAGTCAGACATCATCCAGACTCTCTTCAGTCTTGGAATTACCAATATTACTTTCTGATTATGCTCCATTGAAATCCAAATCCTAGGGACATACTATAAATGAAGGTAGTCAATGTATTGCATAGATTTGTATTGTAACATACAATGTACCAATACCTGGGGGATGTCATGGAGGTTGTGTGGTCTGCAATGGTTGACCAAAATGTGGCTTTCACGATCTGTCTGTCATCGAAATCCAAATCCAATTTTCTAGGGACAAACTATCAAAGAAGGTAATGTATTTCATAGACTTGTATTGTAACATACAATAGACCAATTCCCGGTGGATGTCATGGAGCTTGAGGTCTGCAATGGATGACCAAAGCCTAGCTTTCATGATGTGTATCTGTTCTCTATGCTGGGGAGATGTACACCTTGAAGGGGAACTGTTGATCTTGAGGATCTGAACAGGACATGGTCCAGGCTTTCCTGGAATCTCTAGCAGGGTCTGGTTAACTGTGGTGGTATGGACTTCATCCACTTCTTGGAAACCTTGTTCTGGTTTCACACTCTGGTGTCCAGTCTGGTCTCCACACCCCGTTCCTTATCTCGTCTGATGGCCGGCCCACTGTGTGGTGGTAATGCTGTTCTTATGTAATGTATGTTATCTGGGCCGGTACTGGTAATGGTTCACATAGGTTTAGCATCCCTAAAGATGTTGGCAACAATTCACTCACATTCAAGATAATGTTGACCATTTGATGGCCATTTCAATGGACTATTTTCTCTTACCTGATCAGATTTAGTGTGCCTACCAATCAGAATTACACAGTAGTGTTTTGTACATTCATACTGAACTGGTGTGTTATACATTGTCCCAAAATGTAAATTTTCCAAACCTCTAAGAATTATATAACAAATGACACTCAGCATGATGACATGTAATCATCGACCTTGACACGTATCAATACAAGTGTTATTAAGTGGCAGAAACAACTCGCTCTGTCCATGATAACTAGTTCACACCTTATCCTGTCACGTAATTAATACCTTCACCAATACCCTTTGATCTTGCTTGATTACAGGTGTAAAAGCTACCTGTGTAGCAAGCCTCACCGGAAACTGGTAACTCCCTTAATTGTTTAGAGCTGAAGCAACGTGTACTTAGAGTTCTGGAGAAGCTTAAGGAATGCTATGTTTGTACGGAATCCAAGAGTTGCAGGTTTAGCATGTGGTCTGAGCTCACAAACAAACACGCCATAGCTATAGCACTGAAGTCTAATTCTGGTAGAATTATGATAAGGTCCAATTTGTAGTAATTCGCCCTACAGGAGATAGATAAACATAAGAAGACCTTGTTTGATTTTTATCGTAATTACTGGATCTAAATTTTGCATTATTTGAGCTTTGAGAAAGATGAATATTGTTTGAGGAAAGTACTGTAATTTCTGAATTAAATCATCTGGTAATTAGTAAATCTAAATTTTGAATTGTTTTAGCTTCACACCGACACATGGAAATAGAATACTTGTTGAGGAAAGTATAAAGTTATTTTACTTCTTAATTAAATTAATTTGAAGTTAGTGCATTACTATTTGTAAAAATAACCATCATTAATTATAATTAGCACATTGAAACTATCTGGAGCTGAAAAGAAAGTTTTTATTTTTTAACATTACCCCTGGAAATAGAGACTGAATGGTCCACGGTTTAATGTAATCAGCATAATTCAATCCTTAAACTACCTGTATTAGTCGAGTTAAAGCAGTGCTTTGTACAAATAAATCTAATGTCAATTTTGTCTGCAACATTCATAGTCTGGCTTAATGTCCATGTTGAAAAAGCAGATCAGTTGTAAACTTTCATGTTTGTCAATTTCTTCACAGACCATGCACAGACTTTGATCAGTAGAGACAATCTTTCCTACAGGCTTGGCCCCACATTTATCCCTTTATTCAGCCCCTCTAAACACCGGTTTAGCTTTCCATGGAGTAACGGCTCATTAAAACAGATTCTCAACCAAAGTAATCACTCTGTCTACACAGGCTAACTTGGGTCTCTGGAGAGACAAATTTCAGGGTCCACTTTCAAAAAGAGACGACCACCAAAGGGGAGTCTTGAACTTGATACTGAAAGAAAGACATGGAGTTTGTATTTAAAAATGTTAAATGCAATTTAGATGTCTGCTAAAGTTAAATATTTGTTGAGGATAAGTGTTAAGTGTGCTGGCTTTGAGATGCATACAATGACGTCAATAATACATGTCTGGATAAAAGGATAATTGTCATTGACGTGGCCTAATATGTGTCAGTGTCACTTTAACAAACTTATCTTTGATACATTGCAGCAGATTCTAACCAGGATTTAGTCTTTTTAATTCTCAGCAAAACGGCTGAAATTGCCATAACTGAAATACAACAAGAAACATTATTGCTATAGATCAGAATAATCTAGATAATTCTTAATCTACATTATTTTATGTATCCTCAACCTACTTAATCTTGACAACATACTTTGAATTACATATTGCAAGCTTTCTAATCTGGTTCTACATGTTTGCTGTCAAGCCTTATCTGAGGAACTCCAAATTATTCAGATGGAGCATCTTGTTAAATACTTTGAAGATGGTTGAAGAAAATTATACATAATTGTGTTGTTAAAATAAGTGCTGTTTGCTAACTTTTAGTCACCATTGTGTAGCACTTACATCAGTAGATGCAGTAGTGTCATGCACGTCCACGGACCAGAAGTTGAAAGGAACTGACATTGGCTTACTATAGAACATCCACAGCAGTTATCAAACACTACTGTGTTGTCATAACACTACTGTCGCCATGGTCAAACACCACTGTGTTATCGTAACACTACCATAACAATGTTAAAACATACTTAACAGTGAAAGACTGAGATTTCTCATCATCATTGCAGTGGCGAGAACAACTTCTGGTACTACTGAATCCGATGTGAGCCACGATGCTGACTGGCACATTTGTCAGTTCATCATACCACTATTTGATCAATTTGACACGTCACGTTTAACATTTTCAATGTACCAGAGTTGTGCCAGTTGTTGGTGTTTGCTGATTAATTGAATATATTCTGTTTTGACTTCTATTTGTCATTAAATTTATTGAAGGCTTTCTCATTATTAGGGTCACAATTTTATTTCAAAATATTCGATGATCTATTGTGACACATTATATTGACAGTTCATAATGTCTGCATAGATTGTATATGCTAAATAGGATATTTCATGTATCCAGTGAAATAGCATGTTTCTCTCATTCGAGTGATGTGTGAACACCAATATGTTCATTCGTGGCTGCGCCAATCTTGAAAATATCTACCAGTACTTTCCCACGTCACTAGAATATCCTATACAGTGTCCCCTCTATATAAGGCTGTATTTGGGGTCCAGCCTTATATAATAGTGCAGGTAAATAACAAAAAAATAAAATGGTGTCCACATCTGACCCAGGCTTATATCTGAATCCGCTCTGTATCGAGCAGCCTTATATCGAGGGGGCACTGTATATATATTGCTGCAGAGTTAATGGAAGACTATGCTGAAGAACTCAGAATTTATATTTATTTGATAGACTATCGGTATACACCACATGAGCCTCAGTCTACAGTTAGGGTTAATTCCTCAATATCATTTGTTGAAGGATAGCACTAACTAGGACCTGAAATATTACTCATGGCCTTGAAGGCAAACGTGATGCCAATTACATACATCATATCTGCATGTATTTCTGAAACTACATGTGTTGATTTTTATGAGCTTGAATGCCTGCCTGTCAGTGTCAGAAGACAGTGTCAGGAGACAGTGTCAGGAGACAGTGTCAGGAGACAGTGTCAGAAGATAGTGTCAGAAGACAGTTGCGTGACAACTGCACTGGCAACTGGATTCTCTGAGAACAATGGCCAGGCAGGCAGCATGAGATCAGTCAGCTATCTCTAACATGTCTAGTAGCTGAGATGTCTGCACTGTGCAATATGTAGGATAATACAGGAACACGTTGTCACCTCGGTGAACTTGTTACGTCCCAACTGCTGTCTACACAGCAGTGTATATTAGCACCATTAGACCCGAATGTCACGCTAATTAAGATTCAACAATCATTCTGGCATTTTAGTCTCATATTTGGTGATAAGAAAAACCTATTAACTTTGGTCTAGGCACTTTTGTGTCAACTCTCTAGATCGGAAGAATTCTTGCTTGTCACCAGATCAAAATACACGCATATATCAATGAAACAACAAAACATTTGTTCATATTGCAGGAATTCCTTTAAGGTAAAACATGCTAATTCTAAACACCATATGCATTTAATAGGAACATCATTGTGGATATTGTTTAATATTGTTTTGGTGAGTCAATACACTATACATTTGAATGCATGTACTTTATCCATAGGCATAATTTTGTGATTGCCATCTTACAAGTGACATGATTGATAGTTTGTAGTACACAAGTACTAAACATTAAACAGGATCTTCCTGCGAAATAAGCTTAAGAAAATATTTTCTATAATCAAGAATAGGAAAAAAGGAAAAATGTAATCCATCATAAATATATCATCTGTAAATGTATCCATATTTGCGACGTGTTTGGTTAAATGCATTAACTCAAAATACTCACATGGGTCTCTTTACATAATTGGTGTAAAACCCGCACCGCGCGTCACCTCCTGGCATTCCCAGGATTAACAACATATTTGGTTTGACAATGTTTGACAGTTTATTGCACTAACCAATAATCTCAATTTCACTTTTATACATTGATTTATGTTTCACAAAAATAAGTCTGTCTTTAATTTCAAGAGAAGCACGATACATGCAATATTTGAAAGTCACAGAATTCTTGGAGTTATATTTAATTTTCTCGCAGTTGGAAATGCATTTAGTGAAACCTGTATGTTTTGTCTGCTTGTAACGTGTCTAAGGATTGGGTCCAAAACATGTGGTGTGACTTCAGTGTGCTAATAGTATAAGCCTGTAATGATGGCCTCAACACAATCCACAAGATTCAGTTATGGGCATATCAATTGTATGTTTTCATTATGTAAACCAATAAAAGATAATTAATTTGTATTAAAAGATTATGTTCAGTGTAAAGTTGAGACAATAACGGAGTATTACATCTGCCATGATCTGACTGCCCGACTTCTGACTGTATGTTACACTGCACTATTTCAGACTACAACAGTGGCATTCAACCAACCATTCAACCAGTCATTCATCCAATCATTATACAGGACATTCAACAAACCAAGTTGTCATTCACCCATCAACTAGATATTAAACCAGACATTAAATCATCAACCAGATATTCAATCAATTCTAACAGTTATTCAATTAAGGATTGACTGTAATTTTTATTACGTTCATCGAGGTATGAACGTAAAAACCGATGTGCAAACTGTATGAAGCCGCGAAGCGGTTCATACAAAAGTTTGCACATCGGTTTTTACGTTCATACCTCGATGAACGTAATAAAAATTACGGTCAATTCTTATAAATAAATTACTCAACAAAAGAATGGAGAATCCTTTGTTTTAAAAGTTTTAACGTGATGCATCAATGTATTTAGACAACATTTTAGGAGCAGGCGCATCGTTTTTTACGTTCTTACCTCGATGAACGTAATAAAAATGACAGTCAATTCTTAAATAACTGAATATAGACTGAATATTTTGGGAGTGCCAAGATTACAAAACTCTCTTGAGTACGATTTCATGCTCAACTCACGAGTTTTGTTCATAAAATATCATGTGACGTCATAGCCTGAGACGTTCAACGTACTCAGACTATGATGTCACATGACGTTTTATGAACACATATTTTCTGAGTTGAGTATGAAATCGTACTCAAGAGAGTTTCGTAATCCCGGGCCCTGATGACATAAACTGGGAAAAAATCTCTGACTACATTTCATGTAAGGTGCAACTTTAAAATAAAGAAATAGAGGAGCTGTTGCTATAGATATCAATAAACTTGAAGTTGAATCACAAAATGGTACCAACGTCAACGATGGAAACTTACCTATAAAACTTACCAACGCGAACAGTGATACAAATAACAAATGTTTACAAAAAACATGAATTTCTAATAGCCCTTAGGATACCTTTAGCATTGGGAGAAATGTGTTCATTTCCATCCCTGGCCCTGGGTACGATACAATATGACAAATAATAATAATTTAAAAAAAAATAGTCTTGTCCCTATACGGCTATAGTTTCGTGATATCTCGGCTTAGTTTACCGAGTGATTATTACAGATAATATACGAGCAAAGTATCTTAATAGACTAACGCGATGGTAGCATGGTTATCTCCGAATCGATCGGGCATGTATTGAGAACAAATACATGCTCCCTATCAATGATCAAAAGCTTGAATGTTTGCATTCTCCAGTCTGAAATATTGTTTCAATATCGTGACATACTCAGATTTGAACTTACCTGCCCTATGTCAGCTGAGGAATTATCCTAAGACAATGCTTGACTTACCTGTCAATAGAAGGTGGTGCCCTTTTCGTGTGATATACCCAGAGAGCATCTCCTCGAATCTACTGCCACGATTTGGAAGTGTATGGTTGCTCCATAAACATGGATACCGCTGGCAGTTTGCATGTGACCGTGTTTGAAAGATTTGATTGGTTTGCTCTCGTGCTTAGTAACAAGGCACGTAACTCTATCGTAAACGTCTCAAGTCGTGGATAACTTGATGTCGGTTTCTGTACATAGATCTAAACACTTTGAAAACACATATTGCTTTATTACTAATGTGCAATTGTTACCAAGGATATTAATCGCTTATGCATTTTTATTTAGATATAGATCTAGTATCCAATAAGGCAATTAATACT
This sequence comes from Lepetodrilus pustulosus, assembly GCA_032355345.1. Lineage (NCBI taxonomy): Eukaryota > Metazoa > Mollusca > Gastropoda > Lepetellida > Lepetodrilidae > Lepetodrilus > Lepetodrilus pustulosus. The sequence goes on from JAULBP010013106.1 coordinate 12,391, forward strand.
GGCGGAAAAAGGTTCCTGTGCTGTGCATATCTATATTTCCCACTAGCTGCAGTTCTGTAGCTAAAACATCTATAGGGTCTACATATGCCTCTTTTACTATTTAGCAACACAGTAAAAGAGGCATTTTTTTTTAGCTACAGAACTGCAGCTTTATTAATCTGTTAACAGGAGTCACAGGAAATGCGTCTACGTACTAGTAAGTTAAATCTCAAGAATATCACCACTAGTTGTGGCATAATAGATATAGAGATAGTAAATGGTTTCAGCAAAAATAACAACTGTCAACTTACATTAATATCATATTATTTATATCATATGTGAAATTCACAATTAGTGACGGAAAATCGGCAATAGGATATACAACATATATTATAGGCCTTCATTGCAATTTCAAATAATATATTATACATGTAGTACCATGTCTGAATATCAACAACATACCGTAATGTCAATGCAAGGTTTTAAATAAACTAGTGTACCGAATTATTTAGATATTTCTAAACACGTATATATCAACAATTTAAGAGGAATTAACTAGAGAGATAGTTGAACCATAATTATCAGTGATTAATATTTCATCTCCACATGCTCTGTAAACCTATAAAACTAATACATGTAGAATAACGAGGATCTGTTTGTATGGACAGAACAGAAAAGCTACAGTTTAATTAACACAATCTCACCAATACAGGGATTCGGTGATAGAATAATAATAAGTGCCCCCCCACCCCCAAAAAAAAAGAAGAAGAAGAAAAATAGTAATAATAAGTTAAACAGTATATTACTTTATAATAAAAGTTGTTTATATTAAAAACAACTGCCGGTATATATTATTAATAATATAAAATAAGCTGCTATCAGTCTATGTTAACCTCTTTAAAGTTATTAATGTTAAAACATATTTTTTGTTACATGTATTATAATAAAAAAAATTTTTTTTTTATATAAGCAACTTTTATTAAAAAGTTAAATACTGTTAAAATTATTATTATTATTTGGTTTGGTATACTATTCTATCACCGAATCCCTGTGGGTACCCGTGCTTCTCGTCATACATAGCGATAAGCGTTAACAGTAACGTAAAGTAAACTGCTACCTGGCTGCGTGTATATCACTCACCACTCACAGTTGACACCAATAAAGCCATTGTATTGAAATCTATATCACTAAAGGAAAGGGACTGTATTTGTCCACAGCTTCTCTCAGTGAACGTTATAGCGCCGGTTATGAGTTCATTATAGAGCATTATGGGCAGTATATTCATGCTGTTCCATTATCCAGATAGCAGTGGTATTTACCAGACGTCTTGGCCCATAGTTTATGAATAGTGTGGTCTATGGTTAGTCTTGTACACATGGCGAGTGTGTATGTACACGTGATTTAATTGGACGGAAACTTGAATGAAACCATTTCTATTTGTTGTACATGTCATTTGGTTAATGTACTGCTATGATGATGCTATTACGCAGTTGAAATACCTTTAGTACTAGTCATTGCATAAACACACACGCACGCTCGCGCGCACAGAGAGAGAGAGAGAGAGAGAGAGAGAGAGAGAGAGAGAGAGAGAGAGAGAGAGAGAGAGAGAGAGAGAGAG